>CAIGRF010267042.1:0-21170 GCA_903798235.1 Fraxinus ornus
TGTTCTATATGTTGTTGGTCATAATCTTAATTTCTTCTCCAATTCCTCTCCTAGGGAAAATATTCCCAACAGAAAACAGAGATATACTGACTAAGTTAAAAGGAAGATTGTTTTTCTTTGAAAGAGGAGTGGATGTAGATGACAGTTGGAATTCACGGTAGGATAATTAGAATCTTGCTAAATTAATATTACATTGGCGACTGATTTTAAGGATTATATAGAGACAATATTGATAAATTGCACAGTTGAGTGAAAAAATAACCTAAAAAGATGGAAGTTGTTATCCTGTGTAATTGATTAAGTATTCTTCCAAAAATCAAAACTTGTAAAATTGAGTCAATAACTGTATGTCTATAGACATTAACTAAACTTAGTTCTTGTCTTAAAAGGAGATAATGTTGGTCAAATGAAGAGGAGCAAACAACTGGTGGTTTTAAACAAAACGAAGACATTATTTAAATGATGTACATGTGGTTCTATCTAACAACTTAAACTCTTAGATTAAGTGATTTAACATGACATCAAAGCATATTAATGTCCCCAAGCCCCGAGTTCAGGTCTGACTACCATTCGTTGAAATGAAATTGTTCACGTTTTAGGTTTTGATGGGGGAAAAAACAAATCCGCCTACATGTGGGGGACATATTGAAGAAAATATTTAAATGATACACACGTGACCCTATTTAAGAGCTGAGCATTTAGATCGAGTGATACAATAATGCACTCACTTTTTGCCATCTTGGAGCCAGAAACTCATTCACCGCAAGTCCTATCTCGCCATATGATAGTGGAGAAACCCAAAATGCCCATTTTAACCAAATTGACATGGATGCTGCAAGAAACACTATAGCTTGAAATTTCTTGTCCTTTTTCCCCATTATTCAGGAGTGAAATGTATACTATGATTAGCTATATTGACGAAAATAATTTAGATGAGGATGTTTAGCTTGCTCACCTTTTGGGATCAGAAAGCCACCAAAGAGTAACAGAAATAATATTGATAAACTACCAGCTATTGAAGATGCAACCACTGACCGGCAGATACTTGCCAAGAAACGAAACATAGATGTTGCGGTCAAGTGCACAGCAAATAATAATATCATTTGGGGGAAAAACCTGGAAAATAATGACATTTGGCTATAATTTGATTCATCATTATCATATGATTGTTTTGTTATCTCGATGAGTTGTTGATTGAAACTGCCAAATCGCATGGAGTATTATATAGGAAGAAAGTTGGAATATTGTCACGTGCCACTAACCTCCCTGCCTCTGGGCTATACCCAATAGTGTAATAAGTAAGAGATGTCCAGACCAGAGCTTCCAACAACGAGAGAGGAATCTTGAGAATGGTGGCTGGTATGGCATATGCCCAGGCTGGATAGAAGTAAAAATCTCTCTGCTTGTAGAAAACTGCTAGCCTTGAAACAGTCATAGAAAGCTCGGGGAATCCATCAACAAGAACAATGATGAGAGCATAAAATAGAGATCCCAAGTAATAGTTGGCATGAACAAGATCAACGCCCATCCGAGTCCGCAAGAATACAGTCATAGTTATAGATGCAATAATGACAAGCTGCAAACCAATATATACTCGAGATTTCATAACAATGTTTATTAAAGATATGTAAGTTAGAATTTATATTGCCAGTGATGCATAAATTAATTTGAGGAGCTGAGAAAATTAGTCGCGCTAACCTGAACAGCTTTGAATACATAAACGAAAGAATTCCTTTTCATGAGAAGAATTTCTCTGGATATGCAGGCTTTAAAG
The DNA here is from genome assembly GCA_903798235.1 of Fraxinus ornus. Taxonomy (NCBI): domain Eukaryota; kingdom Viridiplantae; phylum Streptophyta; class Magnoliopsida; order Lamiales; family Oleaceae; genus Fraxinus; species Fraxinus ornus. Next base: position 1,775 of record CAIGRF010267042.1, read on the forward strand.
AGATCCCATTTCGGAAGAGAATACTCATTAAAACTAATGGCATTTTTTTCGTTCTCGAACTTCTCAAAGGGCACAGAAAGCTCTTCGCCAAGCTTCTTTTCGTAAGAAGATTCCTTATATTTCATTGACAACATATCTACAGAAATGAAACTGTAAGTTTGCTCAGTTTTACACCAGTATTGTTCCTGATCTTTTCTGGAGATAACCTGCAAACCATTCAACATGTGATTATTTTTGCTTAATAAACAAAAAACTGAATAATATTGATAGTGACATGATGTACTTGCCTCTTGCAGAAAATCAGCTACTCCTTTCCTTTCTGGACACCTAAATCCACAATCCTTAAAAAATTCTAAAACATCACATCGAGGCCCATGATATACAATTTTCCCCTCTGACATTAAGATGATGTCGTCAAAGAGGTCAAAAGTTTCTGGTGCAGGCTGGAGAAGGGACACAAGTACAGTAGCGTCTGCAATGTGTGCCAGTTGTTGAAGACAAGCAACAATCTGATATGTAGTCGAGCTGTCCAATCCATTTGAAATTTCATCCATAAATAATGCTTTTGTCGGTCCAACAATCATCTCACCTGCATAATCCATCCTTACCAACTTCTGAATATATATGGATTTTGAAAAATTATTTTTAAGTTCAAATGGGGGAGGTAGTGAAAGTTATTTTGAGCCTCTTTTGTATGTCAGAATTACAAGAGGAGCATTGTCAACCCAAGATAAAAAATTATTGGCATCAAAATACCAGCCGTCAGTCTTTTCTTCTGACCACCAGAGATACCTCTCCTCATGGCATCTCCAACGAGCGTGTCGGCACAGATATTGAGACCGAGAATCTGAAATTTGTGTGAGTAATAGGAAAAGTTATCAACACATGTTCTAGCAGAAGAAATCAAGATTAAATTCAACACTACATCTAACCAGAGAATACTTTTAATATGTAGTCTGTTTGAAGAGTTGTCTTTTGTCCTTCAACAGCAATTGCCTGCACAAATAAATTTGCATTAGCACTCTACAATATTAAAGATTACAACTCAGTGAAGATCACTGGTGAATTGTGGAGAGATTCTTCCCCTCAAATGAATTTTAGCAGAGTCAAATAGACTCAATTACGAGTGTAGATGTGCATTGAATAGCTATGAGATTAACTGCCTACTTTCAGACCAGAAGGGATAGTTAGCAAGTTTCTAACATAGATGGGGAGCTAATTTATATTTTTCATAATTTCAAAAGAAAAATGATAGGTAAAGGTATAATTAAGGAGAATTCAAGCTCCAGTTGTGAGGGATTTTCTTTTTCATAATTTTGTTGGCTTTTTTGTATCTCAACTGGAAATTCTAGTCCAAGCAGCAGAGAAATATATTCATGTCTTTACATATACCATACCATAAGGATTGAACTTCACTAAATCAAAATGAACTAAGCACTCAATCAAGATATCTTGGAGAATCATTCAAGGGTAAAGCAAGTTCACTTTCACAGTAAATACACTAGCTTCACCACTACATGAAAATGAAAGGCAATATATCAGCAAATAAATACCTTCATATACGTATCTACGTCGGGATCTGGAACAATTTTTGCTTCTTTCTCCCTTCTAGTAAGCTCAGTCAAAATTTCTTAAGGAAAACACCATAAAATCATATCCATTATCATACACAAATAGTTTTGAGTGTCATTAAGTATTTATATATTGCGTGACACACCTGCTCTGCTTCCAATACCCTGACAGCGTGAAGAGAAATCAAGAGTTTCCCTGACAGTCATTTCAGGGATATGTAGATCATATTGACTTATATAAGCTGAAGTTTTCTGAGCCACAAACTCTTCCAATTTATAACCATTGTATGAAATCTCACCAGTAACCTGTGGAAGGAAAGACAGACACCCTTCTTTTGTTATAATAGCAATTCTAGGTGAAGTATACATTTCATTAAGACTGTTAACGACTCTCACTAATGTGTCCTTCACTGGATTAGATATTAAACAAACAAAAGTTATAGTAATTGTGGTTGATTATAGATACTCTGATTATGGAACTTTCAACATAATATAATAACAATGAGGAAAGGACAAATGGATTACCTCATGATGTAACACAAAACTGATCGCTTCTAGTATATTCATATAACAAAGCCACAAGATAACTATATTAAGCTACTCTGATCCAAATTAGGATAACTTTTCAATCATTTTTTTTTTTATTGTCAATTATGCATATTTGCTAAGGAAAATTATTTTAAACATGTCTATAATTATGTGATTTTGCCCCTGTTTGGTGGCCTTTAAACTTAAAAAACTATGTTTTGAATAATATTTTTTGAAGAATGTGTGGTTAAAAAGTAGGGAAAAGAATTGGGTTTACGTGTAGAATTGTTTACTACGTGAATGTGTAGTTAAAAATGAGTATGAAAAATAAACTAAAGTAAAGGCCACCAAACAGGGGCTTATCCATTAACACACTCAGAGAGAGAGAGAGAGAGAGATTTGTTCAAATTTCCGGATATAGCTTTTAATAATGTGGTCTTTCCGCACCCAGGAGGACCAAGTAGCAGAGTCATTCTGCAACAAAAACTCTCTTCAATCCAATATTTGAAAGTCTAATTCAACAAGCTAAATTTGATTAAACGATCGGCACTAATAGAACACCATTTTCTGTTTCCAAACCTGACATTTAAGTAGAGAACTACTGAAATGAAAATGCATGATTGTGTGCAAAGAGACTGTGATGAAAAATATAGTACCGCGACATAGCTGTCAGTTGTATGTATGCATGCACGTGTATAAAGTATATCTGTTTGTCAATCAAACCATCCAAGGATATTTTTACTCTATCAATAACTTCTAGACTACGAAAAGAAAGATACTTTATCCATATATTTTCAAGTCAAGTTCCAAATTATCCACACAGAAACTAGAAACATTCTATCTTATGATAAAAAGCAAATTGACTGAAGATATATGAGAAAACAGAAAAGATAGATGTAGATATGAGGAAACCATTACAGACAGCTAGAGAAAAATAACCAAAATGCATTGTATAGAACGTAAATTGCGAACTCAAAGTAGTCGAAGCAACTCTATCTGTACTAATATATGTTAATTGAAAGCTTAAGCACTATACCTTCCTGGCTTAATGACACCACTGATATCATTAATGATACTGATCTTCCCGTCTTGTTGTGTTGGTAAACCTGGAAGCCTGGCAAGGTCCTGTTAAATGAAATGGAGGTTTGATTCAGTGCACACAAAAATAACTAGGAGGGTGGTTCAAATCTGTACCCAAATGATTATTTTTTCATCTCGTACAACGAGAGAAATAAGATGAGTATCAAATATCAAATTTCTTTCCTTCTATATTTTCTCGAAGATGAGTAATTACTTACCTGAAAAACAGTGTTCCACAAACACAAAAATGTAATACTTGTTGACGAAGGGATATTCAAATGAATTTCCGTACAGATATACAAATGGAGTCACATAAATACATGTAGATCTGAGGAGTAAATAACAGTCCTAATATCCATGCAGTTCAGATTAGCTTGATCAGGCCAAAGTGAATAAAAGATAGATTCATCCAAGGTCATCAAACTGTAATAGAAACCACATTAGCACATCGCAAGTACTAGCCAAGTACAAATTTGATTGCCAGTACCTTTGGTTGTTCGGACCATAATTAACTCGTCCCTATTTAAATCCTCGATGCATAATAAAAAGAAAGGTTTATAGAAGAAATGGTTGATTAACTAAAGATACTTCTAATAAAAGACAAATACATACCGAGAGTATGCTTTTAAGAGAATTCCAAAGAGTTGGGAGGGGCTTTCCATAAACAACCTCACACTCTGCTTCTATGGACAAATTGGTGTATCTGACTTCAATTGAAGACAATTTTACTCCAGCTCTGCAAAAAGCAAATCGAAACCCCAATCCAATGAGATTAGGAAACGTGAAGCAGTAATATATACCATATATAGTGTTCACAACAAAATAAAACAGTTAAAGAATTTAAAAATTCCAGGACGAAAAAGCCATTTTAGCAGTTTATGGTGGTTCATGTACAAATGAGAATGGTGTTTACCTGTCTATTCTCTTTCTGATTTTCTGCAGCAGGCAAAGGTTGTCATGTTCTATGTGTTTAATGAGCTTCTCAATGAACATGTGCCTTTCCGGAGCCCCAANTTCATTTTCATCAAACAAAGATGTTCTTAACCGTTCAAATGTTGGCAGTCTATCGATAGCAGACCATTGTAAGACAGATTCATTGTCAGGTTCAACATTGTCTCCAAAACTTGTTGCTGAATTGCTTTGAAAACTTGCAGTGTGACGCCGAAATGATGATCTTAAGCTTCTTCCTATCTCTGATAGCTCAATTCTGAATGATTCTATTTCATCTGCACCAACTGAGCCATGATGGTATGGACTATATATTTCAGCTTCAGATCTGCATATATATATACACACACAGAAACATTGAATTTAGAGAACTTCTAGTCATGCAGATTTTCTTTCACATTTGCTGGGTCTTTGGACTACGAAACTTGATGAGGAAAGGCAATACATCATTCTTATCCCAAAAAATTAAAAAATTTAAGATTTTGTCTGGTGAACTGATGGTATAGAGCATCTATGGGTGCCGATAGTAAGCAGGATTGAGGGAAAAAATGCGAGACATGCCAATAATCTAACATAAAGAGGCATTGGTATGACTAAATACGAAGTTTTGTTGCAAAATACAAGAGATCCTTCCCAGGGAAGTAGCCAACAGGGAGGGGGGACGCGTTGAGATTGAGATCAATAGTGATGATTTTCCAAAAATACAAGTTACATTTACGGAGTTAGTTGACTTTCCAGTTAAATAAATGAAAATTTAACATTATTGAAATTCTATCAAAACTGTAAATTTCATAGTTTAGAGAAGCCTCTTCCATAGTAGAAGCATATAATGTTGGAATATATAATTACTATAACTCTGACTATTGATGGCTAGCTCAGCCACATTTCTTTATGCTTCAGCCTGAAGTAAGCACAATTTGATGACTCTGGATCTGAACTATTTTTTATTACAGAGTCCAGTAGAATATGGTCACGAGCATCATACAGCTTGGGGAGTCAATATCTAGAATTAAGTGTGTAGAATAAAGATATCGAAGTATTACTATTACTACCTTTTATTACCATCAGTTTATGCAGGAGTGAAAGTATCATGTGAAATCCCTCGATATGGGGAAGAATATAAATATAAATATCCTGCATTAGAAGGCAGTTAAATACAGAACAACGAATCATATCTTTGGTTCCATTTAAAATCAAGTTTCTGCATAGACCCAAATCTCATAGAGTTTGAATATAGATTCTAGAATTTAAGAGAGGAGAGGGGATACGCAAAGGAAGTTGACTAAAAATTAAAATGACGTTTTCCGTGTGCAATGACACAAAATGATGAGGTGAGCTATTGCATCAATGATATTGATTCTAACTACTACTCTCTTCCCATAAAAAAATCTTTTTTTTTTTTTTTAATATATTAATTCAATAACTTCAGCCAAAAGGCCCAAAACTACATTCCGCTACTGCACTGCAATTCATGCATTCATTGAGGTAGGCCGTTGCTTTGGCCAGCAAAAATATCTAGCTGCCCAGACCTGTTGGAGAAAACCCAGTTACTCCGTTTAACAGAATTATATTCTGCTCTGTGTTATATCCCTTTCTCGTTCTCGTTAGTTCTATCAATTAATGTTAATAAAAAGATCGAAATGGTACACGACGGAGAAGGAATGGTATCACGCCGGGGCAGCGCGGACTTGTCCATCCACAGTTTTTCCGTTAAAATTAATTGTTGACTTTAACTTGAATTAGAATTAATCACTACCAAATAGGGGTTAAATTGAGGAGATTGCAATTTTGTATTGTTGAATAACACACTAAACACCTCGGCTGTTTCAAAAAAATTTAAATACTCATCCTGTTTCAACCATAGCAAATTTTCTTAAAACTACCTAAAAATCCATTACAAAAAGGCGACAAGAAAATATTACAACATAGAAAACCAAATACGTGATATTTAATTATATCTCGTATATGCAGTTATTACAGAAAATGTCAGTCGAACAACGAACATGTTGGTACAAGTCAATAAGTCCAAATGAGCACAATGTTTCACCTCTTCTGAAAGTTCAACTTCCCAATACAATATGCAAATAGAGAAGCAAAAAGAATGGGGTACAAAATCGAAACAACAGCCACAACTGGTAACTCATCATGGTGAAATCCATAATAATCTCTCAGAAATGCTGACACCGTTTTGGATTCTCCAAAAACCATAATTTCCTCTTCTATGTCTCCATATTGAGAAGTAAGCATACCATTTAATGTCCAACTAGTAGGAATCAAATAATAAAACCAGATCCACCATTTAGGAATTTGCTGCAGGCCAAGAAAGATAATGATTTATTAGTACCCTTTCACAATCATGCATTTGTATATAACAACTTTGGTGAAGGAGAAGTCACAAAGCATACAAGAATCCAGTTCAAGGAAAGAAATGCTTACCGAGCGAGGAATCAAGAAACCAGAGAACAGGTTGAACATTGTGTAAAAAGTTGACTGTAGAATGGCAGCTATTGGAAAGCTTGGTGTCATCGAAATTAAAAGCATTCCGAGATAAGTGAAGTACAGCAGCGAACAGAACATAGAGTAGAAATACCAGAAGACCTTGTATGCTGACCAGTAATATCCAATCATTGGATATGTGATGACTGTGAATGCAAGTGCTTGGGCTAAGAGATATGGAATCTCGATTATGACCTACAAAATCAAGAAAGATAATGAATAATTCTATAGATTAATGAAACAACACTAATAATCATTTCACATTGTTTTTAATATGGATAATACTTGAAACTGAGGAACAATTAAAACTTAGCTAGTCAATACTTGTCATCTCCAGGTGACTTGTTCGAAAATGAAATAGTTCTTTCCTTTCTTCTCAATCTTTTTTTATGACAGAAAGAAAGAAAATTCTCATTCATATATTGCTAAATTAACGATACAGGTAGGTTTGAGGTTTCAAAGATGAGGTCACCGAAATACAGGCAGGCTCACCAAAATTGTCTACAATTTCATTGTTTTGCAAATGAAAGATGCAAATCTTCCTAAATTACAGATCAATATTAGGGTGAAACTTTATTTGTTGAATGTAATTAAGTATTTTGTAACTTAATATATCCGGAGTAATCATACCTGTGCAGCTGGATAAACCCATGAAGCATACATTCCAGCAAATCTTTCTCTGTAGAAAACAGTTCGCTCTGTGCTAACATACGACAACACCGAAGAGGAATTATTTATGCCACAAAAGAGTGTGGCACTGAACATTGAACCAAGCACAGTGAATAGACTCTGTTGAGTATGTCTAGAAAAACAGATAAAAGCAACGAATCAACATTAGACTCTACAAGAATTTGTGGATGACAAAACTAAAACGAAATTCAGACCGCCAGAATTTAGACAAACGGTTTAGAGCATGGTACGATTCTCCTACAAGAGAAATGTAGAGTCGCACTTAGTGAAAAAATCCGATCTCCAGAAATCAATTATCAAGAGATTTTTTCTATCCTTACTGGGTATAATTTAAAAATAAAAGAACCTCATGCGAGCAGGAACTTTAGTATCCTTGTAACATATTAGCCACTTTAGCATTCTGACAAAGTAATTGTTCTACATACTTTTGAGTTCACATGCATCATCTGAAACCAAAAACTTTGAACAGCATTTCCTATTTTTCTCAATAAAGCAGATGGAAGATCTAGAACCATTTTGACCGCTCCTCCCCTCTTAAAAAGTGAAAGATGGAAGAGAATGAAAAAACAAATGTCCTTCAATTTTGGCAGAAGATGACTAATCATGATACTGAGTTTTGCGCTATATCATTTACTTACATTTTCTTCCCCTGATCCCAAAATAAGAATCCAAAAAGCAAAGATGAGAATAGCATATAAATTGAGCGCATCAAGTTGTATGAAGGACTTCTCCAGTAAGACCAGTGCTGCTTCCAGAGGCAGGATTTGAACTGTCGCCAACCATTTTGTGAATAGCGGGAGGGGAAATGCAAATCTTGTGAACCAGGAGGCGGGGTGCTCATCTTTCTTATGAGCTGTTTATTATACCTAGGAGAAATATGACAGAAGAATAATTTGTGCTCAACATACGTATAACACACCAAAAAGTTGATACCAAATACTATAAGTAAATTGATACATGATGCTTCACAATATCTTAATAACCACTGGATAAACAGAACTATAAATCATTTAAGAGAAACGGAAAATTGAAAAATGTACTATCTAATGATCTGAAACTGAAGTCCTCAATTAAATATGATGGACCTCCTGCTTACCAATGTGGGGAACCCCTTAATAGGGCGGTCAAAGACTTATTTCAAGAACCTCCCGCCTTCGACCCACTCGAATTTTAAAGTAAGGGGAGGGTAATTGAATAATTTCAATTACTGTGAAACATCAATGTATGTTATCAACTGCTAGAGCACAAGATGTTACATTGCCTTGAGAAAACCATATTAAATATGCTGTATATATTTGGCAGGTATGCTGTAGACCACTCCGCGGAAACTAATTTCCTTCATATTTTACTCGAGGTTTTATATAGTAACAGAGTAAAATCAAGTTCCTCTGAATAAGGCACAGACAGTGTCTTGCCGAAATTCAGGGTCAACAACAACAATGAAGGGGACAATCTTTCATAATTTTAGACAGATACTGAAAAGAATGTATCAAAAGTCTTCACCAAAGAAAATTTTATAATTTGAATTTCTCAAGAAACACAAGAAATTGCTTCTTCTCATGAATCTCTGTCGATATCATTTTCTAATTACAATAATAATCCATTTTTTCCTAGTGAAAGGCATTTTCTTGAATAATTAGGATATGCAAATTAGTAACCAACAGTTTTTTGCATTCTCCATCCTTTATACAACCTAAGCAATGTACCAACTACGAAATAGCGGTTCCTGAGAGCATCAAACATGAGAATGATCCTAAAAACTTGGGAAAGAAAAAGCTGATTACCAAATTACTAGCATCAATTATAATGGATAATTTGTTCATACAAATAACGACAGAAAAGCTCTGGGCCATTTGACTCACTCGTATAAAGCAGATTGTTTATAAACCTGGGTAAAGTCTACACCAAGTTCAGCTTCTGAAGAAGTGGAAGAGACCTCTAACATCCATGTAGCTGGATTGTAGTTATTTCTAATTTTTGGTACACCTGAGATGCCCTGTTACAGAGTTGAAATAAGCATATACTTCAAGCCAGTAGGGAAAGAAGGCGATACGAAGTCCCATGGAGGTATTGCCTTGAGAACTCACCTCAAAATATTCAATTAATTTAGAGGAATCCTGACCTAATGGCCCACAGTAGATCATATGTCCTCCAGCTTTCAAAAGAACTAACTGTAGACATAAGGAAACGTTAGTGATATTATACTGATACGTATCAACCCTATCAATCACACATGCATAGGATTTATTGTTCAAAATTTGTTCTTGAAAGTAACGCTTCATTCCATTCGTAACCAATTGACATCTTTATAACCTTAAAAGATCTTCCACTGAAATCTGGTGGAAAAATGGACGTAAAACTTCTTATCATGCAATGCACATGAATATCAATCTAAACACTGTGGTAAAACCCATCAATAATAAGCAGCATATCTTAAAACAGTGCCAGAATAGGCTTTAATTTTGAGATCATCAGGGGGAGAATTTATTGGCTTAGCTCGGTTGAGAGAGAATGTTATAGCTTTTGCTCTAAAAGACGAATATTTATTCATTGAATTTCATTTGCCGATGGAAAATGAGCTAGAGGTTGGAGTGGAACACGTTATTGTTGAAGAATGTAAAAATGGAAATGAAGATTGACTTGAGAAGATTCTGTAGACAGTATTTCAACAGTCAGCAGAAGTGCATATTATGTACTGGACGTTGACTCATACAATGCAATCAAAAGATGTTTTTTTATCAAAACCTTTTTTCTGTAATATCAAAAAATTTCTCACCATATGCAGAGTAATTTATAGTCAGTTACCTCATCAAATGATTCAAATATATCGATGCTCGGTTGGTGAATGGTGCAAACTATTGTCCTCCCAGTATTTGCCACAGTTTTCACTGCCCGCATGACAATTGCAGCTGCTCTAGCATCCAGTCCAGTTGTTGGTTCATCCATAAAGATAATAGAAGGGTTAGCAACGAGTTCCACAGCTATTGTGAGCCGCTTGCGTTGCTCAGTTGACAGGCCGCTAACACCAGGCATGCCCACTAACGCATCTTTAATTCCATCAAGCTCGATCATTTCAAGGACTTCTTTCACAAAGTCCTATGGATGGCCAGAAAGAATTAAATAAGTATACTAATAGGAAATGGAAGATAGAATATTGAATATAACATCTAATGGCATATACATATTTTGTCTTTGAATCAATCTGGGGATGAAGACGCAGCCATGCTGAAAAGATGAGTGATTCTTCAACAGTAATTTGAGGAGAATGTATGTCAGTTTGCTCACAGTAACCCGAAATCCTAGAGAACGTTCTTTGGACTTTCGGATAACCTCCAATTTTTATTTCTCCTTCCACAGTGCCGCTAGTTTTTCTACCAGAAAGAACATCAAGAAGAGTTGTTTTGCCAGCCCCACTGACACCCATTAGTGCAGTAAGAATACCAGGTCTAAATGAACCAGTGATATCACAAAGAAGTTGCAGCTTTCTTTGAGTGAAGCCTCGCTCCTTCATTGCCTGAAAAAGAACCAAAAGAAAGGAAGTACACCTAAATTGTACTGGCTCGTTTGGTATACTAAATAACCAAAAACAATTTTAATTCGATTAATTAATGTGGTTACCATAGGGGTTTCAACATAGTATTGCACATCTTGAAATGCTAGGGTTAAGGGTTCAAAAGGTAAAACCATTCTATCTGCAACATAAGATAAAACATCCTTTTAAGTATGGCAAGAAACAATTAACAAAAATAATGTGGCATATAATTAAATTCTCAAATCAATGGTATATATTGTCAGAAACAAAAGAAGAGATAAAATCCAACCTCCATGAGATTTTGTACTGGTACTAGGGGGATTTTTGGACTGTTCTTCTGCATGGGCTTGGCTATCATATTCTTTACTTCCTTGCAGTTGAGAGAACTTTTCACTTGAAATAATTGCACGAGAACCAGAAGCTGGACACATTTTGGAATTAGAATAAATCATGTAAACCATTCACATTTCCATATGCTGAAGATGTTCTTACGTTTTAAGAAACTTAGGGCCAAGGTAAACCCAATGTTGAACAGTACTATAAACCCAAACAGCGCGCCAACTGATATCCAATAAAGATGTCCACCGAAGCTTAACCCACGGCTTTCAAGTGTTTCTTGTCCTACTGTTGTGTTACCAGAGAGCTCCTGCAATTAAAGAAAATTTATATGCATGCGATTATCAATCTTCTACAGAATAATCTAAAACAAATACGAATTTCCAGGAGACATTAATAAAGTACATGTTTTGAGCATCAAAAGTCCATGCCACCGACCAAGAAATATCAAGGAATAACCATAGGTCCACTGTGAATCATTCATATCATAGTGGAACTTTACAGTGACAACACATGATAACACCATAACACGTCTGTCCAAGGAAAGAATAGCATGCATAGCAGGAATCTTGAAAAACGAGAATTCAATCAATTTGATATGCCCTCTTGATGAAAAAAGATGTTAGATGGATGCAATAATAATTGATTCCAATTCATCCCATAAAATTGGCAGTCAAATGGTTGCCAGTTGGTGACTTCCACATTTGTTCCTTGTGACGTGCATGAGAATTACGGAAAACAAAGAAAGGATGACAGAGTCAACAGGGAGCTTTATACAAGTATTATCTTAGAAAGGGGAGAGGATAAATATGACAGTATGAATTCACATTTGAGTAATTAGAATCTTGCTAGATTCTTAGATGGTGATTGATTTTAAAATGGAAGTTATCCTAGTGTTTGAGCCACATTATTTTGGAAGAATGTATTCTGGAATAGTAGATGGATGGAGAATGTGTGGTTGAAAAAGAAGAAAAAGTTATTGATGTGATTAAAAATATTATTTTATTGAAAAATGTGTGGTTGAAAATGAGTAGAAGAATGAGAATGAAAATTTTAATATGTACCAAACAGAGGCTATATAAGTGATTGAGTAAATATTTTTTATAATAGATGGTGATTGATTTTAAAATGGAAGTTATCCTAGTGTTTGAGCCACATTATTTTGGAAGAATGTATTCTGGAATAGTAGATGGATGGAGAATGTGTGGTTGAAAAAGAAGAAAAAGTTATTGATGTGATTAAAAATATTATTTTATTGAAAAATTTGTGGTTGAAAATGAGTAGAAGAATGAGAATGAAAATTTTAATATGTACCAAACAGAGGCTATATAAGTGATTGAGTAAATATTTTTTATAAAAATAAAAAAGCGCAATGGCACAAAATTGGAAACTATGTATGTGTAAACAATAACTAAGTTTGTTCTTGTCTGAAAATGAGTTAACGTTTATCAACTTAATAGAAGTAAACAAATCCTGGTATTATGCATACCACCTTGTGCCATCTTGGGGCAAGAAATTCATTCACCGCAAGGCCTATCTCCCCATACGATAGTGGAGAAACCCAAAATGCCCATTTTAACCAAATTGGCATGGATTCTGCAAGAAACAGTATAATTGAGCTCCCTTATCCTTTTTCTCTATTGTTTAGAGCAGAATGTATAAATATAAAATACGACAAACAATAAAAATAGATAAACATGTTGAGCTTCCTCACGTTTTGGGATCAAAAAGCCGCCGAAGAGTAACAGAAATAGTATTGACAAACTACCAGCTGTTGTAGATGCAACCACTGTCCGGCAGACAGATGCCAAGAAACGAAACATAGATATTGAGGTGAAGTGCACTTCAAATAATATTATCATTTGGCGGAAAAACCTGGAAAATAATGACATTTAGTTAAAATTCGATTCATTATTGTAATATGATTTTTTTTTATCTTGTTGAGTTGTTGGTTGAAACTGATGAATCACATGGATTATGTAGAACATCCGAGAAATATAATGTGTTACTAACCTCCCTGCCTCTGGGCTATACCCAATAGTGTAATAAGTGAGAGAAGTCCATACTACAGATTCCAACAATGAGAGAGGAATCTTGAGAATAGTGGCTGGAATGGCATATGCCCAGGCTGGATAGAAGTACAAATCTCTCTGTTTGTAGAAAACAGCAAGTCTTGCAACAGTCATATTGAGCTCCGGAAAACCATCAACGAGAAAAATGATAAGAGAATAAAATATAGAACCCAAGTAATAGTTGGCATGAACAAGATTGATATCCATCCGAGTCCGCAAGAACACAGTCATAGTTATTGATGCAATAATGACAAGCTGCAAGCAAATATTTACCCAAGATTTTCATACACAATAACTATTAAATAAATGAAAGTCAGAATTTGTATTGCCAGCGCAGTGAACAAAATTAAGGACCTAAGAGAAGTCCTAACCTGAACAGCTTTGAATACATAAACGAAAGAATTCCTTTTCATGAGAAGAATTTCTCTGGACATACAGGCTTTAAAGAGATCCCATTTAGGAAGAGAATACACATCAAAACTAATGGCTTTATTGTCGCTCTCGAACTTCTCTAAAGGCACAGAAAGCTCGTTGCTAAGCTTCTTTCCATAAGGAGACTCCTTATATCTCCTAGACAACGTATCAACAGAAACAAAACTGTAAGTCTGCTCAGTTTTACACCAGTATTGTTCCTGATCCTTTCTGGAGATAACCTGCAAACCAATCAACATATAATTTTTTTAATTAATGAACAAAAATCTGAAAAATATTACTACTGACATGATGAACTTACCTCCTGCAGAAAATCAGCTGCTGGTTTCCTTTCAGGACACCTAAATCCACAATCCTTAAAAAATTCTAAAATATCACATCGAGGCCCGTGATAGACAATCTTTCCCTCTGACATCAAGATTATGTCGTCAAAAAGATCAAAAGTTTCTGGTGCAGGCTGGAGAAGGGACAAAAGTACAGTAGCATCCGTGATATGTGCTAATTGTTGAAGGCAAGCAACAACCTGATATGTAGTCGAGCTGTCCAAGCCATTTGAAATTTCATCCATAAACAATGCTTTTGTTGGTCCAACAATCATCTCGCCTGCATAATCCAACATTACTAACTTCTCAATGCATATGCTTTTTGCAAAATTATTTTTGAGTTCAGATGTTGCTGGTAGTTGGAATAATTTTGAGCCTCTTTAGTATATCAGAAAGAAAGGTGAAAAATATTGGCTTCAAATTACCTGCCGTCGCTCTTTTCTTCTGACCTCCAGATATACCTCTCCTCATGGCATCTCCAACAAATGTGTCAGCACAGATATCAAGTCCGAGAATCTGAAATTGAGAAATAATAGGATAGACTTTCAAAATTTGGTGTTCTAGCACAAGACAGCAAAAATAAATTCAAAGCTACATCAAGTCAGAGAATACTTTTAATATGTAGTCTGTCTGAAGACTTGTTTTTTGTCCTTCCACAGCAATTGCCTGCACAAATATGCTGGCGTTAGCACACTACAGTATTTAGGCTTAGCAACTCAGTGAAGATCATTGGTGAATTGTGGAGAGATTATTCACTCAAACTAATTTTAGCTGAGTCCAATAGACTCAGGTATGTGTTGAGGTAGGTTGTGTAGCTATGAGATTTAATTGCCTATTTTCAAACCAAAAGGGGTAATTATCAAGTTTCTATCACAGATGTGGTGCTAATTAATGTTTTTCGCAAATTTCAAAAAGAACTAATAAGTAAAGGTATTATTAAAGAGGTTACAGCATGCAAGCTGTGACAGATTTTTTTTTCCTAAGAGTACGATGTTTTTTCCATGCTTCAATTGGAAATTTTAGTCATAGCACCACAGTATGTTCATGACCCTTATGGTAAGCCAGTGGCCTTAAACTGAGGAACAGAAAACTTGTAAAAAGGAAGGATTGCTAAAGTTTTTCATAATTTTCATAATACACCCACCTATGGGCATAAACCTCACACACTAAATGAACTGAGTACTCAATCAAGATTTCTAGGAGAATCACTAAAGGACAAGTTCACTTTTGCAATAAACACACTAACTTCATGACTCCAGAAAAATAAAAGCCAGAATATCAGCCCCTAAAAATACCTTCATATAAGTATCTGTATCTGGATCTGGAACAATATTTGCATCTTTCTCCCTTCTAGTAAGCTCCGTCAAAATTTCTTTAGAGAAAGAAAGAAAAAAGGAAATCACATCACCTATTGTTATGAAAATAGTTTCAGAAAACAAATGGGTATTTATATATTGCAGGGCACACCTGCTCTGCTTCCAATACCCTGACATCGTGATGAAAAATCAAAGGTTTCCCTGACAGTCATTTCTGGGATATGTATATCATATTGACTTATATAAGCTGAAGTTTTCTGTGCCACAAACTCTTCCAATTTATAGCCATTGTACGAAATCTCACCAGTAACCTGTGGAAGGAAAGAAAAACTCTTCTGTTGTCATATAGCAGTTTCAGATGAAGTATACATTTCATCAGCACTGTTAACAGCTATCACTGATGTTTCCGTTATCAACACTGGATTAGATACTAAACAAACCGTAATTATGGATATTAATACACATATTATGATTAGAGAAATGAAATCACTTCTTGACATAACAAAAGACAGGGTGACTTTTAGTATATAGAAAAACAAAGCCACGAGATAAACTACATTAAGTTACTTCACGCCAAACGAGTTTAGGACTTTAGGTTTTCAAGCATTTTTGTATTGTCAACTATGCGTATTTGCTAAGATAGTGTTTGATCAGAAAACTATTTTAAACAAATTTTCAAATATGTTTTTATCCACTAGGGGATGGACAGAAACAGAAAGTGAGAGGGGCACCCGCACCTTGAGTGATTTGTTCAAATTTCCAGAGAGAGCTTTCAGTAATGTGGTCTTTCCACACCCAGGAGGACCAAGCAGCAGAGTCATTCTGCAACAATAAAACTCCTAATGTATCAAGTATTTGAAAAGCTAATTCAACAAGATAAATTTGATGAAAGGATCAACGCATATAGAACCCAACTTCTGCTTCCAAAATGATATTGAAGTACAGAACTACTACAAAGTAGCTGCAGTCTGATGTGTAACATGACTATAGTAGAAGCTACAATAGCCCGAAGTAGCAGTTAGTGTGGGTACACAAATACAACATACATATAAGTAAATCTGTTTGTGAACCTAGGAGGATATTTTCAATCTATCAAGAGAAATCTTAGGGTGTACAAAGAATATCCTGATCAATATTATCAAGTCAAGCTTCAAATTATTGAATTAGAAACTAGAAATATTCAATCTTACGAAAAAAATTAGAGACGCTTAGACTTGCTATCATGCAGTAAAATGAGTTCAAAGTTTTGTTTTTATGATTCTCCTTTTCTCTCTCTTTGGATGTCATTTAATTTTTGTATATTACGTAAATATTGATAGAAGCTTTTAACTTCTGCAGGACTGTGCATGCAATGATCAGATAGTAATTCTAGAAGGCGTGTGGTAAAACAAGAGTCACTCAAGTAACTCTGAAACAGTTAAATCTTTTACAGCTGTTACCAGCAAAAGAATGTCAAGAATGGTGATTGGAGAGATTAAGAAACAAATCAAGATGGAATTCAATTGAAGTCTTAACAATTGTATTGCAAAAAGTAGAAAGAAAGACAGTTGAAGTCTTAACAATTGTACCTTCCTGGTTTAATGATACCACTGACACAATTCATGATGCCTATCTTAGCCTCTTGTTGTGACTGTATACCTGGAAGCCTGGCAAGCTCCTGTCAAATGTAATGGAGGTAGATTCAGTATATGCAAAGATAACTAGGATGATGCTTCAAATTTAATACACAAATGATTCTTCTTCAGCTCATAAAACAAGAGAATGAGATGAATATCAAGTTTCAAATATATTTCCTTCTATTTATTCTGGAAGATGAATGATTACTTACAGGAAGAAACAAATGAAAAAGAAGAAAAAGAAAAACGTGTTACATACACATAGAAAAGTAATACTTGTTGGCAAGGTGGTATCAATTGCAGGACAGGAGCACAAATGGAGGCACACAAGTATATGTAGATCTGCAGAGTAAATAATAGTCCTACTGTTCATGATATTCAGATCAGCTTAATATGACCAATTGAACAAAAGCTACATTTATCCAAAGTTATGCACTGTGATAGAAACCAAACATTAACTCATCACGAGTACTAGCCAAGGAGAAACTTGTGGTTGCTGGTACTTTGGTTGTTCAGCCCATAATTAACTCATCCCAATTTGAATCATCAACAAATGTACATAGAACAAGGATAGAAAAAATGATTGATTAACTAAAGCCTCTTTAAATAAAATACAATTACATACCAAAAGCATGCTTTTTAGAGAATTCCATAGAGTTGGTAGGGGCTTTCCATTAACAACTTCACACTCTGCTTCTATAGACAAATTGGTGTATCTGACTTCAATGGCAGACAATTTTACACCAGCTCTGAAAAAATCAAATAGAATCCTTAATCCCATGACCTTAGTAAACTTGCAGCAGCTATATATAGTACAAGAAACAAAATATAACACCTGAATGAATTTAAAAATTGCAAAAGAAGAAAATGTACATAGTTATACAAGGGTGTGGAAGTATAGTAGAAAGTCATTTTAGCAGTATATATTTCTTCATATCCAGAAGGAGAAGGATCTCACGTGTCTATTCTCTTTCTTATTTTCTGCAACAGACGAAGGTTATCATGTTCAATGTGTTTAATGAGCTTCTCAATGAACATGTGCCTTTCCGGAGCCCCAAGCTTAGTAACATCAACCACTCGTCTTCCTTTACCATCAGCTTCATTTTCATCAAACAAAGATGTCCTTAACCGTTCAAATGTTGGCAGTCTATCAATAGCAGACCATTGTAAGACAGATTCATTGTCAGGATCAACATTGTCTCCAAAACCTGTTGCTGAATTGCTTTGAAAACTTGCAGTGTGACGCCGAAATGATGATCTTAAGCTTCTTCCTATCTCTGATAGCTCAATTCTGAATGATTCTATTTCATCTGCACCAACTAACAGAGCCATGATGGAATGGACAATCTATTTTAGCTTCAGACCTGCATCTATATACATATATATAGGAACATTGGATATACAGGACTTGTAAGGATTCTTTTATTATTCTTACACATTTGCTGGGTCTTCAGACTACGAGACTTGATGAGGTAAGGCCATGCATCATTCTTACCCGGAAGAATAAAATTAAATTTTTTTAAAGGCCAAATGATTATATAATTTAATATAAAAAGGCGTTGGTATATACAGAGTTCTGTTGTATAATCCATGGTCGTGACTTAAATTACACTAGAAAAACAAAACTTAATCACAAGATAAATAAATAATAAGGTGTGGCATGGAAAATATGGTGTCAATGGAGCTGCAATCTTGCATTTAGGGTAGGATACACGAAGAAAGTTGTATATATAAAATTGAAGTTTTCTCCAGTGTTGAGTAAGTCAATGCATCATTTGCTTCATCTGCTTATGCATTAAGCATTTGAAAGAAGAAAAAAGAAATTACTCTGTACAATAGTTACTAGAATCTTTACTTTCAGACTTTCAGTTAAGGTTCATGCCTAATCATGGACTCCTGCCATGCTTCTTGCGAATTTAGGCCTTTTCAAAACGACGGCAGGAACGGACCTTTATGCCATGATCTACACCATTTTATTTTTTTAGGTCTCTCTGTTTTGCCAAAAATTTAACCTTTCCAGCTTTTTCATGCCTTTAGCAGGCTCTTTGCATTATGATATTAATATCTAAAGATGCAAAATGCAGAAGTAGGCCAGCATTCTTTACAAATTAAATTTGCAGTTAATAAAATATAGCAACTAATTTACCAACTCCACTCCAGCATTGTTCCAGCCTTTGAACCATTTCTAGTGGCAGTCTAGAACATATATGATTTATGAAGCATGGCTCACGCAGCACCAGCAAAAATAAATAAAATACATCAGTTATGGTCCACATCTAAGCAAAAACCATTCCACCACGTTAATGATTGAAACTGATTCTCACAATTACCCTTTCAATAAACAATCTTTTGATTCCGTTGAAAAAAATTAAATTCTTAGTATTATCTACATTTCCTTTATCGTCAATCCCTACATATAATGATAATAAAAAGATTTAAAAAAAAAAAAAAAAAAA
>CAIGRF010267063.1:7898-26454 GCA_903798235.1 Fraxinus ornus
ATAGTATGTAACTGCACAAACCTCTGGGTCCAAGTTGATAGCGACCCCCAATGCTTCCAGTACGCCAGCACTTCCACAAGCAGCCGAGCTTGACCGATTTCCTTGCTGCAATACAACCCTCAATGTGATCATCATTTCATTACTTCATTAAAATTAATTACACCGATTATTTGGAAGCAAATAGTCCACCTTAGCAACTTTTGCACCACAAGCAGCAGCAAGTATTGAAGCTCCTGTTGATATGTTCACCGTGTTTGCACCATCACCACCCGTCCCAACAATGTCAACTGCATCAGTCAATCCTTCAACTTTTGTACAATGTCTTATCATTGCCCTAGCCAGTCCAACCACCTAGATTGTAGCAACACATTAGCAAATTATCACATTGTGTGGTACCAGAAAGGCATTTTTAAGTACCATAAATGCACTTAGCCCTTGTTTGATGATCATTATTTTGAAAAAAAAAAATTTGATGTTTTGAATAGTGTTATTATTTTGAGAATGTGTGGTTAAAAATAGGGAAAAGTTTTTGCTTTACATGCAAAATATTTTATTGTAAATATATGGTCAAAAATAAGTATGAGAATTAAAGAGTTTTGAAATAATGGTTGTCAAACATGAGCTTAATTTGAATTCTCATAACTGCTTATTCTATTTCGGAAAAAAGCATATATGCTTCATTACAAAAAAAAATAATAATAATAATAATAACAAAAAAAAATCACAATTTACTATTTACTGTTAATATAATAAAAAAAATACTATGTGATGTGTTAATTACCTTTAAAATTACTCCTAAAATTGGATCCCAAAATACACTTTGTCACTGAAATATAATTCACATCAAAAACCTAATATCTACACTTTTTTCTACAAATCTAGTCAATTACTACACCCTCCAACTCCGTGTCACGCCTGATGTTGTGCAATACAAGGTCGAAATTCATATTTTATGCTTCAATCAACTTCTCGCAACCATGTTTGAATAGTTGACACGCCAAGTTAGATCTAGATGTGTTTTGATCAAAGTTCCTTCCCATTTCATCAATTTTTCCGTTTATAATGCGAACTTTATCACAAATAAGCCGCAATCATTGCTGCAACAATTCATAAGAAGGGATGTTAGAAACTGTAAAGTGAGGTTTCAACTTTTTGTTTAGCAAACCAATGCAATACATATATGGAATTCTTAGATGAAATAGATCAAGCTTATTTGAGATTGCACCTTACAATTTTATTGCTTGAAAATGGACTCGTGTTTACTTTCAAATTGATTCGATTTTTATCCTTTAATCAAACTTGGTTTGAACAAAAGTTGATCATCATACAACCATTGTCATAATCAACATATATAACTGAATGGATTTAGAGAATTACTTACCCATGAAATTCTATACTTATATAGAGCAGATGGTGCAACAGACATGTTTTAGGGATTATATTTCAATTTTTAAAGGGCCATGATTCTGAAATTAGCATTGCTTTTGAACATATGTAAAAATCTATACTTCAAGTATCTCATACGTAATGTAAAGCCATAATTTTTCCCATTTTTTGTAATCTGAAAATGTAACTTGCTTGTCGTTTATGAGGGAGAAAAAATATTTTTCTTTTTGGTGCTAGGTTCGGTGATTGAACCTTCAATGGTCTTGAAACAGTATTCACTACATTATAAATAAGCAAGGATATTATAAATAAGAAACCCAGTGTCATATTTGTTCATCTTCTTCTTTGTTTCAGCAATGATCTTGAAGCAGTATTCATTGCTGAAAGTTACGAGTTCGAACCTAAGATCACCTAGAGGAGGTGAATATCTGAATATCGTGGAATTAAAAATTACCAATTAAAAGTAGTAAATCACATCTTAATTGTTCTAGATGTTTAGTCAATCGAGTTAATTTTATCCTATATAGAATTGTCACAATAATAAATAAAGCAGTAAATAATATAAGATTTGTTGCTGAGAGAACCCTTGACTGGGTAAAAACTCGAAGACCAAGTTAGTAAATTCCACTATAGATAATAAGAACTTACAGTATGATCCAGCCAAGAAAATCCATTAGCCTCGCTTATCTAATTCAAGCAATCTCCAAAACCCGCTAGAACGTGTTTCACTCACACATGCTTCCGATCTTCTAAAATTGTCTATTTCTCGTGGATCACCAATAACGTCTTGTTCTTGTACTCTTCATGTGCTTCTGGTCCAACCTCCCTCTATTTTCTTCAACCTCTGAAATCCATAGAGAAAGTACCTTCTTGACTATATTTAAAAAGTAGATGTTTTGGATTATTTGAATTTGATTTTTTTCCAACTTGTGGTAGATTCATCTCAGGAATTAAGGGTTTAATCTCAATGTTTGGATATGTTCTTGGATCTTGAAATGATGATATGAGGATGTATTATAATGATCAACCACACACAAAAACACAATGGACATTGGGTATTTATAATATGAGGTATTTAGGTGGTATATGATAGATAAAGCTTTTGAAAATCGCGAAATAGGTTTCTTGAAAAACATTGTCGCTCAAGAGATAGGTGTGTCGCTTGAGCAATAGGCGAACGATTAAACAGCTTTAGTCAATTTACTTTTAAAAATAAAAATAAACATACAATAAAATTTGACTTTGGAAAATAGGAAAAACTAATTAAAAATCTACAAAATAACGTAAACATTTGAGAATTTTGGAGGAAAACGTGTCTATGATTCATGGTTTTGTTTAACCATCGTCTAATTAATTTTCAACAAGCCAATTAATAAATTACTCATTTACGATGTTAGACTCGATTTTTTAAATTTAGTTAATTACCCGTCTCGAGCGAAATTAACCATAATTGATAAGTTTAACATATTATATCTCTATGTCAATTGAAACCAAACAACCACATTAATTCTTTGTGAAAATAGTTCAGTGGGCCACCTATGTTTATGTGTATATCTCTGTCCTCTACACAAGCCTAGAGTTTCTACTACTTGATCTAAAATGCAGAATCATTTATTGAACGATGTACAAATCACAAAACATAATCATTCATTGACCATATAAATGAAAATGCAATAATAACAATAGTAAAAACACATGAAATTAAGTAACTTAACATTAAAGATTAAATATTAAAATTAATTAAAAGCTAGATCTAACTTCAACCATAAATCCCAACAAAAATATTTAACACATGCTATATAAATGATAAAAAAGAGAATATTTATAACAATACATTATAAATATGGCAAAATAATTGAGAAAATACAAAGTTATAGATAAAATCCTTTTTTGAAAATTGACCTTGACGTCCCCAAATATTTCTCCAAACATTTGAATGTATTCTCCTTGTGCTATGGTTTGTATCCCAAAAATACTAAGAAAATAAAAAGAAAGAAGAAAATGAAAAGAAAACTCAAGAGAAGAAGACTAGATGCTGAAGAATCAGAAAAAGAGGCTGAATTTAGCTTATAAAAGCCCTAAAAACCTGTCCCGAAAACTGCCCAAAAACCCTCGAAATTTGGTAAAAAAGGCCTCGATTGGTAACCGGAGCGTGAGCGCGGACATTCGTGGTGCTCGCGTGGACATTGCGCTTTGCTCTCAGGTTAGTTTTTAAGTCTCCAGTGCGCAAGTCTTTTCTTCTTTCATGTTGTCTAGCTTAGTCCTCCACTATTTGCATGTCTGGTTCCTTAACTTTGATCTTGTACAATTTGGTTCTCAAATTTTGACATTTCAATCATGTCCTCCAAAAATTGAATCCAAGGTCCTTTAACTTTTCACACTTGTATATTTTGGTCTCCAAATTCATAATTTTACACGATATTGGTCATTTTTTTCCTCTTTTTTGCCTTGTTCTACTTCTTTGGGCTATTTTTACCTACAAAAGCAATAATTACATAATTGTGAGTAGAAATTCTCTCATTTAATCAATATTTAAGCTCATTTAAATATTAAATAAGTGTGCAAAAACAAACTTATCATCTTGTATTTCTTGAAACTTGTTTCCTGAAATTAACAACCCAAATATCAAGTGTAAATACACGTGAAATATGAAATATAACAATTAAAATACACTATCATAAATATGCTAGCTAGATTGAGAAATAATAATAATGTTAATTAAAATATCAACTGAAACATTAATATCACAAAGCATCAAAACTCAAAAAAAAAAAAAACTAAGCATACAATAGAACAAAACTCCCAATACTATCATGAAATACTATAATCTATCCCTTACTGCAAACTCTCTCTAAAATGCAGTTAAATTAGACTAAAATGCCATGAATAAAATTAAAATGTCATCATCTCTCCTCCTTTCCGTCACAAATGACAAAGTGAACTATATCAACAATATATAATAACCTAAAGATACGGTTGATAACATGCACATGCATAATCAATGATCAATAAACTTTTCCACATACTCAATTCAAACCTAAATGGAGTAAATTGTATAAGTAAGACTCAAAACCTTAAATTTGCAGATTCTTCTTCATTAAGCAACTAAGATGACCTCTATAATGAGTTTTAGGCCGATTACTTCAAGTCAGTTGACTATATGAAATCAGGTTATGAGAAACCCCTCGAAGAAGAGTATAAGATGAAATATTTTTTTGAAGAAACTCGAAGTCACATAAATTTCAAAGAAGAGCATAAGATGAAATATTTTTTTTTCTTTTAAGAGGATATACTAGAGGTTAGGTTTACTAAATTAAGGTCAATCCATGTTTAATGTCACCTTATCAACAGATAACGGCCATCTCAAATCTCACACACGCGGTCAAGACTTATTCACAAAATTATAGTGTGTGCAGTGCAGATGTACATGAAGAAACATATACTAAGTATTCCATATAAACCTAAAAAAAAGTAATGAAAAATATGTTACTACACATCAATTAAACTCATACTTGGTCCCAACATATGTTCAAGTAAATCGTATATCATGTTGTAGTGTAAAAAAAGACCTCTTTTAAATTTTTTTAAATCAAACTACCTAAAAAGCAAAACAAGAATAAGAAGCATGCAATAATAAATGAATTACAACTTATAAGCATAAATATACATAAAAAACACTCAATCAGTTAGGAATACAAACACTCTTACCTTTAAAAACACCGTGATCGATTTCAAAAAATTTCATAACACTCTTTTTTAACCCAAACTTGTCTAGTGGAATATTTGTTTTGAGCCAATTGTGTCATTAACTTGATCAAATGACTCACTTGATTAGTGAGGAAGTCAATCTGGACATCAAAATCGTAATTAGAAAATCTGATTTCTATTTTTATTCAGGAATTTATGGCACCTATGCCTTATATGTCCCAACTCACCACAATTGAAACAATTAGGGATAAACCTATGATCAAGTCTACATGGTTCTTAAAATTGATTTATATTTGGAAATATCCTAAGTTGTCCAATGTGATTACATACTCTCTGATTCTTATTAGTAGTATGGACGAATGTGGTTTTAGAAGTGCTATCATCATAAAGATTATAATTATTATAGCCTAGACCACTCCTGTTTTCAAAAGGCTTGTTCATCCTTAAAAGATTATCAAGTTTCTGATAACCACTAGAGAAAGTAAGAAGTTGAGACTTAGAATATTCAAGTTCGCTCAGAAGATTCTTAACCTGGATTTTTACTTTATCATTCTCAATGGTCAGCTCACTAAATCTCCTAGATGACTCCTCAAGTTCACCTGTAAGGTTCATAATCTTAGACTTTAGGGATTGATTCACAGTATCTAATTTATTAAGACAGAAGGTAGACTCCTAAAAGTCAGCTACAAGTTTCTCTCTAACTAGCTCAAGTTTATTGACCTTCTTAAGTACGACTTTATTTACCTTTTTGATCTTAAGACTCTCCTCAAATAATTGTTGATAAGCCTCACGAATCTTTTCCTCATCTTCCTTAGAGTGCTCACTACCATCTACTTTTTCAACCTTCTCACCGTCCTTATCAAATTCACTTTTAATCCTGATAGTGAAGGCCATAAACTTTCCATCCTCCTTATGAGTGGACCTCTTGCTTTGATTATCCGAGTTAGACTCTTCATCAGTGAGAGTTGCATTTATAGCTTTACCCTGATTTCTCTTACCATTAGGGCACCCACTTCTCACAAATTTATATCTCTTTCTAGACTAACTGGAAGCACATCTATGTCTTTCTTGAGGCTTCTTTCTATTTCTAAATATTTTTCGAAACTTCTTAGTAAAATAGGTCATCTCCTCATCATTAATGGTATTTGTATTAGTAGAGTCATACTCTTCTTCCCTAACAGTGTTCAATGCTATAGACTTGTTTTTCTTAAGTTGAGATATGGTGAGTTCATAAATTTGGAGAGATCCAACCAGTTTTTCAATCTTAACAACATCTAAATCTTTACTCTCCTAAATAGTCATAATTTTAAGCCTAAATCTCTCAGATAAAGATCTAAATATTTTTTCGACAATCTTAGGCTCATGAATCCTCTCACCTAGGTTGAAACTAGAATTAACTATGTCATTCAAGTTTGCATATATATAAGTCATTGAAGGTCTCATCATCCTTCATCTTAATCTCTTCAAACCTAGTTGTCAACATCTGTAGCTTAGAGTTCTTAACAACCTGAGTCCCCTTATGTGCAGTCTATAAATATCACAAACCTCTATAACAACCTCACACATAGACACACACATAAATTCCTCTAGTGACATAATCACAAATAAAACATGTAAAAACTTACTATTCCAATTACACTAATCTAAATTAGACTTCGACCAATTAGCTATAGGAGTGAGGATGTCAACATCACTAATAGTGCTAAAAAGGACAGCTAACCATTCGCTACGCTAAACCAAATATGTTTATCCATCGATTTCAGGAAGGGTCTCATTCTAAATTTAGAATATGCGTAGTTATTACCATCAAAATATGGATGGACAAACAATGAAAGACTCATTTAGAAAACTAGGGCCGGGAATCAAATTTGGACTCTGATAACACTTGAACGTTACGAGTTCGACCTAAAATCACCTATTAGGGGTAAATATGTGAATATCACGAAATTAAAACTTTCCAATTAAAAGTAATAAGTCAACTTTAATTGTTCTAGATATCAAGTTAATTTTATCATATATTGAATTACCACAATAATAAATAAATCAATAAATTAGATAAGATTCATTCACAAAGAAAATCCTTAACTGTGTAAAAATTTTGGGACCAAACCAGTAACTTTCATTATAGACAATAAGAACTTATAGTATAATCCAGGCTAGAAAACCCACTAGTCTCGCTTATCTATTTCTTGCAATTTTCAAGACCCGCTAGAACATGCTTCACTCACACATGCTCTCGCTAAGAATACATTGTTCTTGTATTCTTCTCGTGTTTCTAGTCCAACCTCTCTCAAATTTCGACAATCTTTGAAATCTATTGAAAAAGTACATTCCTAATTATATTTAAGAAGTGAATGTTTTGGCTCATTTGAATTTGATATTTTTGTCAACTTGTGGTTAATTGATCTCAACAATCAAATGTTTAATCTCGATATTTGAATATGTTATTGTATCTTGAAATGATGTTACGATGATGTATTATAATGGTCAACCAGATAAAAAATGTAATGGTTATTAGGTATTTATAATATGAGGTATTTGAGTAATATATGATAGAAATAACTCTTGAAAATCGAGAACTATGGATTCTCAAAAGACACTGTAGCTCGAGCGTCAGGTTAGTGCTAGGCGAGCGACCTTGATTCTGTTCAGGATGCTCTAGCATCAGATTGGTGACAAGCTAGCATAAATCTTGCGACTCTTTTTCCATGTTCCTTACTCGAACTCTAAAACTCATAGTTCATCTATAGAACATCCCAAAAGGCTTCTTGACTTTTACAACTCTTTTATCTAAAGAATTCTCTATACAACTTAAAACCCAACGACTACATTCATGAAACAAGTTCGATGCAATGACAAATGGCATGACATATTAGCAGCTTGTGGTGTACCTTCATGTAGATATTCTTGCTTGAACCCAATATGTAGTGACGAATTGGTGTTGCCATTTTTTGATTTCAAACTACTGGAGAGAGATGAAATTAGGTTGAATATTTTCTCTTTTTCAAATGGGAATATGTGGAAATGTCTAGACTACTACTAGAGTTTATATATGAACAATTTCCAATTGACGAAATATTGGTATGAATAGTGGATTTTGTGATAGAATCTTCAAATGATATAAGAAAAAGGTCGGATCTATATTATTTTCAGACTGAAGTGTAATATTTCTTCATGACTATCAAGAATTTCATGAATAGCAAAGAAATCGGGAAAATACGAAATCGCATCATAGATATCGATTTCTTGGCATAATGTACGAAATAAAACCTAGATGTGGATATAAAGAAAGTTATGAACGTGATGGGACGGGGAAATTCTTCCAATCATTGGTAATTTTTTATTTTTCTTCAAAAAGGAAGACTACAATTTGGGGATTTTTTTTTTTGTTTTTTTGGCCAAATAACTGGGAGTGTTGAGGCATATTTGGTGGAGTGATTATAGCTAGAGAATCAATTAATTGATGAGAGATGTTATTTTAATTTTTTTTTAATTTTACTATATAAAATGCAGTTTTTTTTTTTATTTAAAAAATTTAATAGTATAATTTTAATATTTAATAAAAACAAGGTGCGTGGTGTAATTTCCACTATTTTATAATATAACGAGTTGTCTTCATTTTCTATAAACAAAAATTCTACACCATATCAAAACATGTGTAGCACTTAAAGTTAATCTCTTCAAATCCTGGAGATCAGGCCTGTCACCCAAATCCGCGTTGCAACATTTTCTCCAAAAACAATAGTACAATATAAAAAATAAAAATCTTGTCTACGTTCAGACTCAGTTGAGTTTAATAATGCACGCACCAAATATGTAATATATGTATGGACATTTTCAACATTTTCAAACAACAGAAGACAAAGATTTCCAGCCATGGCATCTCTCAACCCCTATGGGAAACTCAATGAATCAGATCAAGAAAGGCTCATTTCGAATAGAAAAATGAGAAGAAGAATCACCATTGTTGGCTTATCTTTTATTGTTCTTGTTGCTGTTATTGTAGCCAGTGTTGTTGGAGTTTTTCACGGCAAAAATGGCAATTCTGGGGGTGAAAATCAATCCATTTCCTCTTCCATCAAAGCTATTTGTAATGTTACTTTATATCCAGATTCATGTTACAATAGTCTTTTTCCTCTTGTCAAGTCTGGCAATTTCCAGCCTGAAGATATCTTCAAATTATCAGTTCAAGTTGCAATAAACGAGCTTACTAAGATCTCCAACGATGTCCTTGAGAATGGACTCGAAAAATTCAATATCTCGGATAAAGTGACACTAGCAGCAATAGAAAGTTGCCAAGAACTACTCTCTCTTTCATTGGATCATCTTAATAAATCATTGTCCTTGAAGGACATGAAATTGCTAAAGGTATTAGATGATCTAAGAACTTGGTTAAGTTCTGCAGGTACATATCAGCAGACTTGCCTGGATGGCCTAGATGCATTGAGTAGTTTTGTGGGTCGATACCTTAAGAATTCCACTGAGTATACGAGCAACAGTCTTGCCATCATTAGCTCGATTCAAGACTCAATTGATGCATTAGGAGCCATTGGACGAAGGCGCTTGATGAATTTTGGCAACGTCGAGGTACCTAACTGGTTATCCTTTAAGGATAGGAAGCTCCTGCATGTTCCAAGTTCAGACATAAAGGCTGATGCTGTGGTGGCAAAAGATGGTTCCGGGAAATACAAGTCAATAACGGATGCCCTCAAGGATGTACCCGATAATAATCACACGAGATTTGTTATCTACGTGAAGGCAGGAGTTTATGCCGAAAATGTTAGGGTTGAGAAAACCAAATGGAACGTCATGATTGTTGGCGATGGAATGAATTTAACCGTTGTTTCTGGCAGCCTCAATTACATCGATGGAACTCCCACATTTCAGTCTGCAACATTTGGTAAGTTTTAGTACTTTTAGTTGTGTGCTTATATATCAAATTAAAATTGAGACAATAAAACAAGTTCTCAATGCATTTTGAGAATTGCTATTCATGTAGAGTGTAGATGTTTGTTGGTATATGGGATGATGATGTCATTGTCACATTGTTCAATGTATACAAATACATTTCAATTTCATTGGATAATGTGATTGTGACGTGACTGTAACATAGACGGATGGTCATCTAGTCTAGATGAATAGCATGAGCACTCTCCCTGCAATGGGAGACATTGTCGGGGAAATGTACATGTGAACATGAACTTTCCAACTTGAAACTAATGTAAGTTCGTTATCCCCTTTTTAGCCGTGTTTGGCCAAGGATTCATCGCACGAGATATGGGATTTCTCAACACTGCAGGTGCTGCTAAACAACAAGCTGTTGCTTTGTTATCAACAGCTGATCTATCAGTCTTCTACCGATGCAGCATAGATGCGTTCCAAGACACACTTTACACACACTCTAACCGCCAATTCTACAGTGAATGCAACATATCAGGAACGGTCGACTTCATCTTTGGAAACTCAGCAGTTGTGCTCCAAAAATGCAACATTCTTCCCAAGAATCCAATGCGAGGTCAACAAAACACAATCACAGCACAAGGCAAGATTGATCCCAATCAAAATACAGGAATTTCAATCCAAAACTGCAATATTTTGCCCTCAGGAAATCTCACTGGAGTCAGCACATTTCTTGGAAGGCCTTGGAAAAATTATTCTACAACTATTTATATACGAAATTTTATGGGAAATTTGATTGATCCAAGGGGGTGGCTACCTTGGATGGATGCAGCTGCACCAGACACTATATTTTATGTTGAGTTTCAAAATTTTGGCCCTGGTGCTTTAACTACTAATAGGGTGAATTGGACAGGCTTGAAGCTTAATATTTCCGCTTCTGAAGCTGAAAAGTTCACTGTTAACTCATTTATTAATGGGGATAAATGGCTTCCGGCAGCCGGTGTCAGCTTCAACTCCGGTCTCTAGCTAGAGCGCATTGTTTACACGTTCTAGTGGTTTTTAGGGCCCTCGTAACACTCCTCGACTAGAAGTGGCCTAAAAGGAAGGTTACAAATTCGGTCGAGAGGAAGAAACTTATGGTGCTCACAATTGTTTGGTTTATATCATGTGATTTGTTCGTTTTCTCATCCATTTTTTGTATTGAAATTGAAAATGCACAAGTTGTAAATTTTTATTTTTTTTTTTCAACAAAAAGGATTTGAGTTTTTACTGTGTTACTGACAATTTCAACTTTGACACTTCAAATTTAATTATTATGTCAATTTATCCATTAATCTACTCATAATATAAAATAAAAAATAAAAAAAAAAATATTAGTATTTCTCAACCTGAATTGTTCCTAAAGTGTTGGTTGTATTCTAATTGAGAAGAAAATTTCCTAAAGACTTGGTTTTATTCTAATTATGGAACAGATGAAATGCAATTATTTTATATGAACTTTTTGCTGTAAGGAATTGCCATCATTTTGTCCAAAAATTATAGTTTATGGCACAAATATGCTCTATATCACTCAAGAATTTTGAAAATCCACCTCAAACCTAGTTCGTGGGCATACTCCTATTTCGAACATGCTCCTGCACTAACTCATTCAAAATTAAACCCCTGTTTGATACACATTAAAATTTTCATTTTCATTCTTCTACTCATTTTCAACCACACATCCTTCAATAAAATAATATTTTCCATCACATCAATAACTTTTTCTTCTTTTTCAAGCATACATTTTCCATCAATTTACTATTATAAAATACAT
Organism: Fraxinus ornus; assembly: GCA_903798235.1. NCBI lineage: Eukaryota > Viridiplantae > Streptophyta > Magnoliopsida > Lamiales > Oleaceae > Fraxinus > Fraxinus ornus. The sequence continues at coordinate 19,705 of CAIGRF010267063.1, forward strand.
TGTTCCAAAAAAATGTGGTTCAAACACACCCTAAGTTTGGAAATCTCTGTCGAGCTTACTCCTGTTTCAAATATGCTTCTGCATTATCTATCTCACTCTACAGGAATGCCCTAACATTGACTCAAACACGAAACATCCACCTCTGATACCAATATGATGTAGGTCATCGTTACAACTTTGCCCAAAACACTAGCTAATGGCGCAAAAGCAATTCACCTTTTATAACCCATACTCAAGTTCAAGAATCCATCTCAAGACTAGTTCGTAGGGTCCATCCCGTTTTCATGCATCAATTGCATTATTTTTGAATTAACTCTTAATTACAATGAAAAAAAAAAACAAAGAAGTGGTAATTAAAAAATGAATTCTAATTGTATGGTGTCAAATTTGAAAGTATTTATAAAATCCTTTTTTTCTCCATTTTATTCTAAATTTACGAAAAATTAGCGCCTATATGTTGGCCATTTTTTTTTTTGGAAAAAAACATTATTTTGAATAGTGAATTTATGGAGGATGTGTAGTTAAAAAGTAGGAAAAATTTTGAGTTTACGTGTAAAATATTTTATTGTGTGAATGTATGGTTAAAATGATTATGTAAAAAATAGTTTTGAAAGAATGAGAGACAAACATGGCTTCCTCAAAATAAAAAATGCAAATTTGAAATAAGTACTATTTTAAAACTAATGAAAATTGAATTACTTAAAAAGTAAAAATATTGAATTATCCAGATAGTGAATAGAGCTAATATATGCTATTTCGAGCTTACTTTGTCGATGTGTTCCACTTATTTTTAGCAATTGGGGAGGCTCCAACATTCCACCTCGATATATTTGACGCAGTGATATTGAATAACATTACTCAAGAGAAAATGGTGCATGGGGGGGCATCCGACGACAGCAATAGAATTTTGTGTAGGGCATCGGGTTGTAAATGGAGAAGATAGTGAATCTTGATGTTTTTTCCCATTTGTATACTATTTTCCATTGTTTTTATTTTATTAAAAATAAGGGCATAGTAATCATTTTAACATAAAAAATGAAGGCTTCGTTTGATTCATCATATTTTTCATGGAAAATTCATTTTCGAACTTTTGTAGTGTTTGATAGGTAAAATTTTCCCAATTTTTTTTTTCACCTTTTTGAGGAAAATAAATTCTTGATACTTTAGTGGGAAAAAATTTTCCAAGTTTTTTTTTTACAATTGAAAAAAAGTCTAGATACAATGGTAAAAAAATTATCACTTTTATTGACAATTTTCATGCAAAACAAAGTCAAACGAATGATATTCGGTATGATATTTTTTTTCAATTTTTTTTGGGCAATTGGAACAAATTTTAGACCCAATGGTAAAAAAAATTATCACTTTAATGGACAATTTTCATAAAAAAACGAAGTCAAACGGACACCAAACTTTCAACATTTTCCATAAAAAATTATACTAATCAAACACAATTAATTAAGATTCTCAATAAAATAATTTCTAGGCAAATCAATTCTCTGTAAAATATTTTCTTTCCAACCATTTTTCACATTTGCAATCAAACGGACCCGAACTTTTTAATCTTCAAACATACATTTTCCATCCCTCAAAGACTCGCACTAAATCGTCAAAGTTTGGAGACCCATGCCACTTTGGTAGGTTGGACTTTGTAGACCCATATGCCGAACATATCAAAAGTTGAGAACTCGAGTTTGAATTTACACTACTAACAAAAATATATTTTAAAAAAAAAAAAGTAATTTTCACTAATAACAAAAGTATAATTTAAACAAAAAAAAAAAAAAAAGATTCAAAACTATATTTTAAAAGGAAATTGTTAAAAGTATTTTTTAGTTCTTTTTAAGCTTAGCCAAACAACCCCTCCAAAAAAAAAAACCTTTAGCCAAACAAACTACCCGGTCCAACCCCGGCTTGCTTGCCCAACTCCACTCCTCCCAGAGCCCCACTCACGGCAATACCGTTAAACCCAGAACCAGAAACAAGTTACTGCGCGCACTCCGCCTTGCAACGACAACCGTCGCTTCAACTGTTACGAAACAATCTCATTTCCACCTTTCCATTTCTCGCCCCTTCTCTGCAAACACCACGAAAGCCAACCTTACAAAGGCCAAGAGATCGAAATCCAAATCCGACGGAAAAGACAGGGCCGAAGAACTCCAGGTAACTGACACTGAGTTCTTCGTCAAGCAAGACGAGGAGAATCGCCGCCGCCAACTAGCAGAGGATGAGAATAACCCAGCACTCGACGTGGGGCCCAATGGCCGGCCTCTCTTCACTTCCACCCCTTCCCTCTCTTTGCTCACCAGAAAGGACGCCTGCTCTTACATGAGATTCAGGCACTACCTTAACTAATTAAGAATTTTTTTTTTAAACTTCTTGTAGTTAAGTGATATATGCTCTTGTTTTCAAATGTAATGTCAGTGTTTGATTTGTATTGTGGAGAAATGACAATATTTTGAAGTCGTTTTAATTTAAATCTACTTTCTTTGCTTACCTTTTTCCTAGGTAATTTACTATATGGAATACTGTAACGTGAAATGTCTGACTTAATCCAGAAACGCATAACCAAGAATCTGGGTTACACGTGGGGGGTGGGCGCTAAAGGTTATTTATGCTTCGTTATTAATATTTATGAATGAAAATTTTCAATCGTGAATAATGGATCAAATAGTGATCGAGATATGGTTTCATTTGTAGTATGGAGGAGTTGAATGACGTGTTGCCAGAGGGGTTGCCTATGGGGATGGTGAAGGAATTTGAGGAGTCTAGCAAGAGTGCATTGTTGATACGTCAGAGTTTTCTTGATCTCCGGGACAATTTCAGGTGGGCTGTGGATCCTTCATTGTTGGTCGGTTCGAAAGGTGCATTTTTTTCCGTTCCATATATATTGCATGTTTTCTGTGATAATATTTATTTTGACTAAGGATTTTAAAACGTGTGGATTCTGTAGTGAAGTTTGGTGTGATAGGAAGCTACAGTGGAAGCTTTTCATATGCTGCTGTACTCTAGAAATGCAGTATGACGTGAATAATTTGGTTGATTTTCTAAACTGATGCAACATACTCATTGTTGAGATACCAAATGAAAAATTCTAATAGCCTGCTTAGACCTTGACAAATGAGTTAGCCCAATTCCTTATCCTCCATATAGTCAAGGGCCTCCATCATCCATATGGTCTGATGGTTATATGTAACAAAAATCTTAATTTTCCTATGCTCTACAAAAATGAACTAGGAAAGGGAGAAATTTGAAGTCATCTGTGTGTAATGCCTATCAGTTTTACGTAATACACATTATTTTTGAACTTTTTAATCTACTAGAGTTTATCGAAGAATGAAATATGATATGCCTGCTCTCTTCTTCTGTTTCAGAAATAAGTAGAGAATAAAGTCGGCATAGCTTGTCAAATGTATTAAGTTCAGTCTACATCAAACTGATGATGGCATCAGAAATGATTTAGTTTTGTGTAGCTACTTCTTAAAAATTCCTTTTTTCACCCGTATATAATTGTTTGAGCTTCAATACTCTTAAGCTGTTTTAAGAATTAGTGGTTTATGTATATTAGTTCTATATGTGAATAACCCACTCCCACCCCCAAACAATAAAAGGAAAAGAACAGAAGTGGAAGATTTGTAGGGGTCACAGCTTTCTCAGAACAAATGACTTATGATGACTTTATTTTGTTAGGTTCCATAGTTCGTAAGAAAATTGTATTGGATGGTCCTGTGAGTTGTGGGAAAAGTATTGCTCTAGCTATGCTTGTTCACTGGACCCGTGAGGAAGGTTGGCTTGTTCTTTATGTGCCCAGTGGTCGAGAGTGGACCCATGGAGGACTTCTTTATAAAAATCCTCAGACTGGTTTGTGGGATACTCCTGTGCAGGCAGCAAACATTCTGCAGGTAAGTATTTTATTTTTCTCTAAGTTACATTGTACTAACTTGTGATATGACAATTTAGTGATCATTATACCTTTTTGGTTTTAGATCTCATCATCTAGTATTAGTGCTTTAACACTATTTATTTCTTCGTGAAGTTAATTCCTCCAGAAGACAATGAAATCTATCAGCTCATGCGTGATTTTGGAAGTAGTATTAGTATAGCTTACTATGACCATGAATATGTGAATAACTAGAAATTGTAGCATTCTGATAGTTCAGAAGCTAGCTTACGAGAATTTGTCGGGCAATGCCGGGCCATCTTGAATTTAATGGAGTTCTATGCCATTAAAGGTACAAAGAAGAGAAGACATGTAGGCCTGCATGCTAATGCTTTCACCCTTTTATCTTCAAATAAGTTTAAATTTGATGACTTTTATCCCTTATATACACGATCTCGCCAACTAGCCTCTTTCAAGTAACTAAGTAATGAAATATTATACTTCACGCCACATTGTAACTTATAATGTTTGTGTGTGATGGTACACATTTTTGAAGTATGGCCTTTCTTTGTTGTTTCCTTTAGGATTTCTTGAAGTACAACCAGGCCTGCTTGAAAAAGTTGAAGTGCAATACCCTTGATCCCATTCTATTGGGAGAGGGTGCTGGTGTTGGATGGCCAAAGGGTACTGACAAAATGCAAATTTCTGAAGGTTCTACACTGTATGATCTTGTTCAAGCAGGAATCAATAACTCACATGCTGCTGTTGGAGTGGTAGTTCGTTTGAGGAAGGAATTGTCAGATGTGAAAGATATTCCCGTTCTTATTGCAATTGATCAAGTGAGGAGTTTATCTTTGCGTCATTATATTTTCTTCTCTGTTCTTGGATTAAAAGGTTGATCTGGGATTATTTTGCTTATATGGAACTCATTTCCATTATGTTGATCAGTTACTGCTGTATCTCAACAGTATAACAGTTGGTTTACATTTAGTGAGTATGAGGAGCCAGTAACAGTTCGTTCCTGCCGACCGTTCATGCTAGAGAACTTGCAACTGTAAGTGTAATTACTCAAAATAACTTGAAAGATTATCACATATTAAAATAAAAGAGAGCTTCTGTATTGTCATTTTGTGCTTTTCTATTCATAGATGTTCATATGTTTTAGGAATTATGGTCTGGGATCATGAATAGATAACTATTGGCGAATTTGTTTCATGTCACAATTAAGCCCCCGTTTGGCCCCCATTAAATTATAATTCATTTTTCTCTCTCTTCTTATCAACCGCACATTCTCCAATAAAATAATATTACACATAAACCCAAAAACTTATTTTTTAATCACACATTCTTCAAAAAAATTACTATCCTCTCGTTATAATGTAGAATAATGGGGGCCAAATGGGCACTAAAGACGTTACTATGCATGTTTGCCCGGTGAAGGGCATTTCACATTTGTCAGGAAACTATATCATGAATTTATGAAGAATCATGATGTAACAACTATATGAGCCATTTCATCACTTTTGCTTACTTGTGATGTATTTGGATGTAGAAATGAGTTGCAGTTATGTTTCTAGGCCAAGAACTTATTGAGCTTGTTATAATAAGAGATTCATGTTATTGTATGTATACTATATTAAGAGGAATCACTAGAACTTTGAGATATTTGAAATGGATAGGATGGAAGTCAAAGATGTAGATGCCCCCAGTAAAACAATTACTATACGATATCCAATGTTAAAGCAAATGCAAGATGGGAAGTCTTTTATCTTGGAAAAATCTTCTGCTTGCTGTCTTTAATATGTCCTTTCTTTTTTGATGATTTTCAAGAAAAAGAAAAAAAGAAAAAGAAGTGCCTATTAGGTTACTACACTATAAATTTCAGGCTTTTGAAATTTAGCTTTATTGTTGAAAACCGATTGAGGTTGTTTGGTTATATCCCTGATCATTTTTCGAGTTCTTAGTTACTTAGTACTCTCGAACGGCGAAAGAGTGGAGTGAGCCTAAAGTGAGAAATGATTGCAGTTTGTTTATTATTTCTTGATGTGAGTTTATAACAAATTAAAGCTCGAAGAATTTATAAGCAGTTTAATTTATAAATAGAAAGAAATGAGTGGTGGATAAGTGGATAGTATTTTTGAGTCCATTGGAAAGTATGGTTGAAAACGAAGTTTGACCATTTATATATAATTTATAAATTTTCCCAAAAGGAAGTCTGAAGTACGTATGCTCTGACTTAGAGAGGTGTAGAAATCAAAATTTATTTTATTTTTTGATTTGGAAAATGTTGCTCTTCAATTCACACACACTTCCCATTTCTGTTCTTTACTTTAGGTACCTAAGCTTAATTTCCTTGCTATATTAGTGTTGCATGATGTTACAGTGTCAAATATCATTGTGCAGGTAAAAGCATTCAGATCAATGCTTAATGAGAATGATATGATGGTTCTCATTCAACTGCTGTAGGGAAACTTCGTCAAGAATTACCAGATGTTCCCTCTGATGCTCGCATCAATTTTCCTCGGTACAATTTGGATGAAGCTGCTTCTGTTTGCCATTACTATCTAAGGTTTGCTCAACTGAACTTATGATTTCCTTATTGGCATTAATTTGATTATCAGTATAAAAGAAACAGTGTTTAAACTAATATCTTAGATATTGTCCAAGGGAGCCAATATTATTTGCTGTCTGCTGATCAAATGTTTCTTGTCTACAGCTGCGCTTGATCCTTTGATCCTTTTGTATTGTCATTTATGATAGGTTAATTAAGCTAGGGTAATCCCAGAACTTAACTTCTTCTATGCCTTGTGAACTGAGATTAGTGAAAGTAAGAACGAAGAAAAAAAAAAAAAAAAAAAAAAAGCAAAACAAAA
>CAIGRF010267063.1:39689-54664 GCA_903798235.1 Fraxinus ornus
AGGGTTCTCTCCGAGGTCAGGAGTCGACTGAAAGAAGATATTTTGGAAGTATTAATGTGCGTGAAAGACTGGCAAGATGGTCATTTTCAACTGCAAGATAAATATGTCGAAATTGCATCTCGTCAAGTAAGTGATATTTAATTTAACTATATTCATAAAAAAAAAAAAAAAAGTTTTATAATACCTTTATAATCTTTTAAAAAATTGTACACGTAACAAGTTGTTCTTGTACAATTTTTAAACTCCGCCTACTCGAAATTGAAGTAGCCGGTCCGAAGCCCGAAAAAAGGAGGATTTATCTTTTAGAAAATGTGTATCTTTTTTGTAGGTTAAACCGAACAGATGGAAGTAAATTTAATTAGCAGTCAAAGTCCCAAACTTTCAATTTAGAAACAGTTAGGTCCTTATTGGACAGAAACAGTCACTTCTGCTGTAAAAAGTCAAATAACTTATATTTACAGGCTTATTTTCCTCTTTATGAGAAAAATAAACAAAATAAAGGAGCCAAAAATTAGAAAATTGTATTGATAAAGATAAAACTTTATCACCAGCTAATAATCAATATTTCCATGTCTGATTTACCTTACATCTTTTTTCCAATCCACAAGACAAGTCCTAGAAAAGGAAAATTGTATAAATTTAGGTATATTGTAAAAATCTCAAAAAATACAGGGGAAAGCGGTCTCCTACACCGCGGCTTATTACAACTGAAACTTTAATGCTAAACATAATTATGCTCCAAAACTGCGAGGATGGCCTCTCACATCTGTTAAGTGAACCAAATCAAGCATCGGTCGAACACTCGCCCATCCCCTGGCATACGAATGCCCTCAAAAGGGGAAAAAGTGCACTCTGTCTGTGCTGGTTTCTCATGTAATGTTGCCATCGCTACTGCTAGTTCGATTCTTGGAAAAATGCCTTCACGGATTCGTATGTCGACCAGCAAATCGCAGCCGCAGGAGCATGGAAGAGCATTCTAGGAATCCATCCTCTTATTAGACCACTGTAACCATCTTTCTTGACTATTGTTCGTATAACATCCCTGATTGAACCACTGGCAAATCTATCACATCCACAGACACCCTGCAAAAATTGAATTGATTAATGTGTTAAACGGCATAATTTGAATAAATAAGATTGTTTCCCTCTAAATGTTTAAACTTTTAAATGAGATGATTCAACGTGATTCCAGAGCATTAGAGTTCAAGTGCAATCATGTCAGGCCTCACGTGAGAGGGCATGTTAAAGATATAATTTAAATAAATGTCTTCTCTCTAACCACTAAATTTTTTTAACAAGAAAGACTGTAGTTTGAGATTATTCAACATTTCCAAAATCTTTCGGCATAGGGAATGCTACATAAAAGCACATGAAATTCCAGAATACTCATCAATGCAACCATCACCTTATAGAATTCAAATAAAACTACATAAAAGTATACACTTTAACATGTGATACTTTTGGTTAATTGAAGAGAAACTGAAATGACGTTGTCCCCAACGAAGTGCACCATTACATGATTATACTTCATATTGCTGTATAGCACATCCCAAAATATAACAAGTGACTTTGGTTTAAAACACACAGCAACAATCAAGTTATCCATGCTAGAGAAATTGTAAACAAGTAAAAATGAAATACGGGTAAACAACAGCAGAAAGAAATAAAACTCAATTTCCACATCTCAATTTTTCTGTTATAAGGTTTCCCATGTGAATTCCTTTTTTAGCTCACCTGGCTTCTTAAATTTCTAGTTTTACATATTTTATCCTCATTTTCAGCCCCTGTTTATGAGGTTTTTCTTCTTTTGGTGAGAATGGATAACAGCATTCCATTCAGATAACTTATATGAGAGTGCTCAAGTAGAAAATACTTCATTAAACTAGGAGTCCTAAAAGCCATGTGCATTACATGAATGCACCTAATAGTAATGGAGAATATCTTGTAAAATGCCTCACATCTCCCATCAGGTGTTTATTATACAAATTTCTCTGACCAAAGAAATAAGGTGAAATGAAAAACCACTGAACTTTGGTCTTACCATCTCTGAAGAAAACCAGACCTATATTAAGGCATTTTCTATGACTAGGCCTGTTTCATTTTTTTTTAAATTTTTTTAAAATCTAACTACAAATTCCCAATTTCGAGAAAGTCTCTGTAAATAAAAATAAAAGACAACATCTTCAGTATTTTGTCCAATAAAGAAACATAGTGACTTGAATTTTACAATAATATGGAGAAATTCTATCTATCCCGTTTTATTCAAGATAATATTGGGAATTCAAAATGCACTGATAAATATCTGCTTTTACCATTCAGTAAAAGATAAGATACCATAAAACTCATGCATCAGATACCGCGTGTGCTAAAAGGTAGGCCAGGATAAGCCAAGGTTAAGGACTGAAAGGCTTGAAAAATGCAGGGTAACCTAATACCAATTGGGAACGCCCATAAAGAAACCCATAGGTATAAATAAGAAGGTTTTAGGAACTTCAATTTTTTTCCTCTGTTCAGGTTTCAAATCCCTGAACAAAATGAAGAAAAATGTACAGAATAAAGCCTGAATGGAGGAATTGAGGATGAAATGCTTTTAGTTTGCTTTTGGTGTTTGTTTGTGTTCCGTATTTTCGTTCAGCCTTTATATGTAGATGAAGACCAGATAGGAGAAAGAAACAAACCTAAATTTTTTCTAGTCCAATTAGATGTCTTCTCCTTGGTATTATCTGCCTTGTATAAACTATAAAAGCATTGAACTTGTGAGTTATTAAACGACGATACGGGAAAAGAGTGATTTAGGTATTAATTAGGTATAATTCAAAGTAGAACTAATTTAGTTTTAGACAAAGTAAATCTACTGTGCAAGCTAGTATCTTTCAGAAATTGATGGAAAAGTATATATGAAAGAACTAAGATGAAAATAGGTACCACATCGTTCTTATTAATTTGGAAAAGATAATCCTATGATAAAGAGAAGTGCTATTGAGGGTTTATGGATAAAAAATAAACTTCTATTATATCCGGGAATAAGATCTAGTGAGATACCAGTATAGAATGTTCTATTACTACAAGCTTGCATCAAGGTCTAGCCCTGATATCCTCATCTTTTTGCTTTAATTGTTGATGACCTTATGACCTATCCAAGGAAAACTTGTATGGTTGCAATATATCCAGCTAAGATGCACGGATACGGATATGTAATTCGAATAGGATACGATACGCGTACGCTGATACGATTTTTCAAAAAAATAAAAAATAAAAAAAATTAGGATAAACGTTACAAAATTCAACATATACAGAAGCATAATAATAAAAATAAAATAAAATACTATAACATTTTATCTTAATCATTAATTGTCTCAACTTTATTTTCTTCAACATCGTCATCTTCATTATCATTAAAAATAACTCTCTCCAACTCTGATTGATTAACAAGTTCAAGCACTCCAATACCTTGAAGAGTATTAAATGAGTCTCCGACAATATTCCACAATTTGAATTCTTCTTTTGAATAAAGATCTAATTTTCTTCACAAAAGACACAAATTGCAATGAATGAAAACCAATTCTTAAGCTCGTCGTGAAGTTGTTTTATCTCTTCTCATAGAATGCACAAAAAAGTATGTACACCAATTTCTTTCGACGCAAGAAGGTTGCACAATCAGTTTCAAAACAATGCTTTAAAGCAAAGATGCATGTGAATCATGAAGTAGCCACCATGTCTTTGAATTCATATTATACCGATTAGTGAACTCACCAATAACATTCTTCTTCACGAGTCCTAACATATCAGATATGTATCGAAAATAATTAAAAAAATATGTATCCGATATGTATTGAAAAATTAAAAAATATAAAATATATAAAATGATTAAAAAACATGTATCCATACGTATTGGAGGGTATTGAAGAGTATTCAAGCTTAGATAAAAATCGGATACAGGCATGTAGTAGTTTACAATTATCCGTGCTTCTTAGATGTCTAATGTGTACATAAACAAACTCACATTTACAAGAAAGATGTGATTGCAATAGATTATATTAGATAAGGGTGGACCAAATTTCACACAGCACGATTCACTTGCAAAAGATATAATTTCCCTGGGCAACTCGGTAATTGTAACATTGGATCGCACATTGTGAAGACAACGGATTCATGCATCCAACTGAAGTTTAATATGAACGAAACTCAACCTCTTGTTACTTGTATGGTTATTAATGTACCATTTTTCCATGATTAGTTTAATACACTCAAATTTCTCCATGTAAATAAATAAAATATATTGTGTACAACATGCCAAACTTGAAGTCAATCCAGTTGCACAATATAATACTTCAAAACTTTATCGAAGGCACAAAACAAATCTATTGTGAAAGAGAGAGAAATAAAGAAACTGAAGATCAACAAATTCTGCCACATTCTATCATCTAGTTTACAAATTTTGGATTACAAACGAAGATGAAGAAGTAAGAAAGAATCAGTTTTACTTTTTAAGTGTCATATAAAATAATAGATTTTTTCTCAAATATCAACAAAAATTTAACCAATCCATGTACATGTTTACTCAGATCAACAACTAACAAAAGTTCCAACATATCCCCCTCCATTCCCCCCACTCTCCCCACACTTTTTAACTTTTACTACACCCAAAATTCATTAACATGTGACCGAACATATTAATTTATCGCGCCATCAAATTCTGAACTTATCTAAACAAACAACAAAATGAAATAAGACACTTAACTTGAAACCTAGGGAGAAATACACAAAGGTAAGTCCGAATTGTGAAGAATGGAAACAAATATTTATGTTAGGATCTTCTTACAACAAATAGAAGACCTAAAATTAGTTGCAATTTTGATAAAGAAAACTAAAAAGATCGAGAATATGATTGTGGGATGTAACAGAATCAAACTCACATGATGTGCGCAATTTGTAAATCTACAGACACAATTCACATCAAATCTAAAAGTCTAGTGATTCAAATAGAGGTCAGAAAAAGATCAGCAGCAGGAATTCAATCTGGAGCTACTATACATCAAGAACCTCTAGTAAGATAGTATGTCCTTTAAAGCCACATCAAAAAAGACACCATCACAGGGAAAAAAAATAAAAAAAAATACAAAATTCTCCAATTGTACCTCATAAACAATTTAAACTTAAGGCTAAGTTAGTAGCCAACTGTTGGTCTTAGCAAATAGACTTGTAATGGAATTTCTTTTCTTCTCAGAAATCTAATTAAACTGGACAGTTCACAAACTTTGATAAATATAAGCCAAATGATGGATTATGGAATAGCTTATTACTAGAAAATAAACATCAAGTTAGCACCCATAATCATATGATGGCTCAAATATACCAAGATAATTTTAATACAAGCAAAAACAATAACATCAACAAACTAAGTTTCATTTCAATAAATTTGGAGCTGACTTCATTAGTCCTTTCCATTAATCCGTTTGGTTCATTGCTAGATATACTAGACAATTCAAAGAAACTAAATCTTAGCTATGTTAGTTTTTTCTACCATCCTTCTATTGGGATAGCATGACTCTTAAACACGATTTTTAGGTCTAGGCAAAACATTTCGAATACAAGCAAACAAACTTAAATTCAATTACCTGACACTGTAATTGCGTTTTCACCACATCAAGTGGCGTTGTTACAGCAGCCGCCAATGCTCCTGCGGCTGCTCCAGCAGTAGCATGAACTACCAACCTCTCATCACTCGCGCTCGCTGGAGAAACTTCTATCAAACCCTTTTTTGCCGCCTCATAGGTGGTAAAATGCACTGCGGTAAAAGGTGCATTCATTATTACGGTGGTCCTATAAGATGCATAAAATGCCCTAATCCCCTCCTCCCTCAATACCCTCCTCACGCAATCCAACACCCCACTGTACGCACTGCTACTCAATTGCAGCCTCTGCTTCACCATGTCCATAGGAGTAAACACCGCATCACTACAAACAGTAGCAAAAACCCCAGAAACAGCGTGTGCCACAGAATTATTCGGATTTCCACCAGAAAAATTCTTCTTGCAAACTTCATAAACAGAAAAATAAACAGCATGTGCCGGGCCAGCCCCGAGGCCCACAGCTCCAATACCACGGTACAGTCCTTTCGGGCCCTCGGATTTGAGGACAGATTCAAGGGTTTGTCTTACACCCACTGATTGAATAGGGCAGGAGCCAATGGCTTGCATACGGGTTTTAATAGTGTCTATCGGGAACATGGCCATATGCTCAATCATGCCGGCAATGGAGCCGGCGATCATGAACTGCCAGAACTGGAGGCCGTCGGACTCCGGCGAGATAACAGCGATTTCCGGGTGGTAATTGGGCAACTGGGGGACCTGTATTAGGTCAGAATTCGGGAATTTCGGGGAGGCGTCGGCGGCCATAGAGAATGAATCGGGGAAAATGGGAAGTTCCAAAAGTTTGGGGGGTTTTGCCGAAAATATATATAATTATAGTTCGATTAACTGACTCTGTAATAACTACGTTTGCTCTTTTGCTTTTAACCCGGGAAATGTGCAAACTGCGTGCGAATAGAATGTTATTATTAATACTCTTCCTACCACAAAGATAAATTTATTTTTATTTTCACATAAATTAAAAATATATGAGCCTTTTTGGTAGAGATTAAAATCGAATTTAAATTAAAAAATTAGTCGTTATTGTCGACTTTTATTAGACGGGTGAGACCCAATAACGGTCATATTTACAATTTTAATTGTTACCAAACAAGCTCATAATTAATATCGTTGAAAATATGAATTTTTCTTATATTTTTCATAGTTCATATTTGTTAATAATAATGTATATTAAATAGATGTATATTTGAAAATTAAGAAATTAATTATACTCTTTACAAAGAAAGTGACATAATTTAAGACGAAGTGAAAGTAAAAAAGTTCATAGGGCGAAGTTCTTTTTCCGAAAGGCTGGCCTATAAATACCTTACTTTTGTTCAATAGGCATGAAGCCAATCTCTTCGTGACTAACCGGTGAATGAAATAACAATTATGGAACGCATACGTGGCAAAGTAATTTACCGGCTAAATTCTATGAATAATGTTACCTTCTTCAATTGTATCAAAGGGTTCGTATTCTTTCATTTAGCCCATGTCTGTTATCAATTTTATCTTTGAATTTTATCAGATTTCGATAAAAATCACCGTGCATGTTAAATTTTTTATTCCATTATTTTTGTACTTTTCCAGAAAGCATGGTCAAAAAGGGTGACCGAATTTAAATAGCCATTGAAAATGATATGCTTGATATTACATTAAAAAATTAAAAGTGGACCCACGCGATAGCGCAAAAAAAAAAGAAGCCTAAATTGACTATTTCTTGTTCTTTAATTTATTTATTTATCAAGGTTTTACAAATACATTGTTGAATCTGTCATCATACTAAGTTGCTCAAATTTCTGATCTCTCCATCGGATTGCTTTACTGCTTTAGAAAGGAAGGTCCAGAGACTGCCCTCTCTTGTAACTCACTAGAGACCCAGAAAACAAAAAGAAGAGACTTCTCTTTGAACAAAATTTATTCTCATTTTCCCTTTTTATGCAACTTCCGTTTCTTCGTGAACATCTCACGTTGTTAAATCATTTTACTTTTATTGTCAAATTACGTTGCCGTGCCAAACACCAATATAACATTTTCTTTCATTTCGAACCGATGTAATGTTTTCAACTGTACTTCACTTGTGTTTTCCTAGCCATGTCCGAAATATTTCTTTGTTGAACTCGTTCAAATTTCAAACTAGAAATAATTTTAACCAGCTGAAGATTGGGTATGATGAGTTGAATGATAAAATTTACATGCATAGAATTCCTGATGGGAACCGAGTCACTCCAATTCCGAAGAAACCCGAAAGTTTTTCAGAATAAAAGCAGCGTCACCAAGCATGGATCTTCAAACAACTATCCTCGAATACTTTCGTACATTATTAATCCATATTACTAGTTATTTTCCTCATTCCGATGTACAATTACATTTGTCCTTTTACAGTTATACCTCTCTCAAAACCATAGTTATTAAAATCGAACGGGACCAAAAACCGCTGAACCAGATAGTTGTCCAGTCCAAGTGCATTATTTGGTCAACCAATCAAGGGAACTAGCGAAGAACCAGTTAAACCACACAATAATTGATATATTATTTTCAATTTGAAATGTCAGTGATTCGGACCTGAGCTTCAACCATGAAATTTCACTGCCTTGACCATTATGGAAACTGGGAGCTTTTGTAATATATATATATATAAAACAAAATGGTTACCTTTTCGTTTCAAAAATATATTTTATTAATTAAAATTACGGTTTAACAATGACTCAACGGTTGAACCACTGACCCAATGATTTTTCCAAGTTGACCATCAGGTTGGATTTAATAACTAGGCTCAAAACAGTCAAAATTTCAAAAGAATTTTGCTACTTATACATCAAAATGGTAATTACCGAAAACAATAAAAAGGGAAAAGATTGGATGAAAAAAGGTGATAGTATGTTAAACTGGCAAGTGATACAGTGCGTGTGACATTATCTAATCTTTCATGTAAAAACATGTGGACCCAGTACACACAAAGCTGGCTAGGATAACCTTAAATACCCCCCCAAAAAAAAAATACAAAAATATATCAAGAAGTAATCATACTAAATATGGTCATAGCACTGTATCATCAATATATACGGGAGGAGCAACAATGAAGGCAATAATAAATACAGAAGTTGCAGTCAGTAAGGTAGGGATTATCAAAACACCAAAGAAATAGCCTTTGATAAATCATTTATAGAATTACAAGAACTCGAGTTTCACTAATTTGTGAAATTGTAGATTTCAGCGCCCAACAATAGATCTGAGAGTCAAGTTGTATTTAATCCATATTTAGATGCTCAATGTGCTACCCTCCAAACTCAACTCTACTACCAAACATCCTACCAACAGAGAATCCGTTGCCCAGATTTTAAACTATCATAGACTACTACAAACAGAGACCAAATAACTCAGAACTACACTGAGCCCTCTCTTTTAAAAAGACGGACTACTTTTATGAGTAAAAGAAAAAGAAAAATGAGAGCGTGTAATCAACATGGAAACCGTCCTTGCTGCCTTAATTATAATCCATTTCCCAAAAAAATGGTCATCACAATATGAAATCTACCTCGTGCACTACCCAAAAGGAAAGAGATTCAAATATTTACCGTTCAAGCCAAATAGAGTAAGAAAGGGAAATGACAAGTGATTATAAACTGGCAAGCATCCCCAATACGTACAAATGCAGGCAACAAGGCACAACCTAAGTCTCTTTCACCTGATTTTAGTTCTACCAAGACTTATTCAAAATTTAATTATTAGTTCCCAAAAGAGTAAACTAATAAGAGTAATCTCTTCCTTCTTTCCAGCCACTTATCAACCAGCTACTAGCTATTCATCGTGTCATGTGAACAAAAACGAAGACCTAAAGGTGAGAGGAAGGTAAGATTAATGATTAAACAAATTCTACACCAAAACTGAATCTGTATGCTGGGGCGACATGCTTTCATACTTGGGTCCAGCAAAGCAAGGGGAACAAACATGAGAGCAAAAACACAAAACACAGTCAGTCAGAACAAGCAATGCACTACATTCTAGATAAGCAACACTCACCTGATAATTCAACCTATCTTTAGCAGCAATTTGGAGAATATCCACTTGCCTCTATAAAGACATTCGCACAGCTCAAATCAATCCGAAGCCATAAGAACATTTTGCCCACCAAGTACACAAAAGGATAAAGAACAGAGAAGGGGTATTGCTAAAAGTAAGCGAACAACCTACCTCTGTTTCCATTAGAGAATAAATCTGTGAATGCAATAAAATAAAAAAATCTCCCATCAGAAAATTTTTTTTAGTACATAAAATGCTCTGCTGCAAGTTTAGTATGGGCGTGAACGGTTTCCACCATGATAATTCCTATTTGGCCCAGATCCACCACCGTCTCTAAAGTTGTCTCTACGTCTGTCGCCTCCATAGCCACCTCTACCACCTCCCCTGTAAAACAAGTAGTGATCAACTCTAGAGAGTGTAGCATTTCCGTACCAAGATGTGTAATTTATTATTCTCGAAAACCAAATTTCAAATATATAGTGAAAGCAAGAAACAGTGTTTATTTTAGGCAAAAAATAAATATCACGTACTATATGAAACTACTAGTTTAACTATATCTTGAAATGTTTATGACGCGGTCACAAATTACCTTTAATGTCATACAAGCTAATGAGGTTTAACTATGAAAGTATAGTAACATTAGTGACTCCATAATTAGAAAAAAAAAATTAGTTTCCACCAAAAACAAATGGTAAATTAAGATTTTGGAGAACATATAAAAGCTAAGGGCACTAATTCAATTAACTAGAAAGATAGAAGTAGAACTAAATAACTCGCAAGTTGCAGAAATGTCCTCCCAGTCCTAAGCCAGATACAACAGAACCATCAAACCAACTACAACTAATGCACACTTAACGGCCTGAAGGATAGACTCATTAAGGGCAATTAGTCCTAAATAATATTCAATTGAACCTGCTAATTCCCTTAGTCTCATCTGCACAAACTAGCATTCAGTAAGACAAGAAATAATGCAACAGAGAATTTGCCTTCTGGTACCAGTTTCATACTGGAAAGTGAGGCTTTAGTTTCACCTTGCTGACAATTGCCCACAGGTACTGGTTTGACAAGACCCCATGCAAGGTTATTTTGATAGGGGAATTTCTTCACAGAACTTCAAATGATAGTATTACACTGGTCTAACATTATCAACTCTAGAACTTTAGACTGAGAGTCACCATCCTAGTTCCCTATCCTCAGCTCTTTCACCACTAAGGGAGAACTATAATACCCATGTCCTTATTCTCCCTCAATAGAATATCAAATCCAATCAAACCACATATCGACACACCATACTTTCAATCAATACATGCCTCGTGGAATTAATCGAGGTGTGCGCAAGCTGGCCCGGACATCCACGGTTATAAAAAAAAAAAAATACTTTCTATCAATACATACTGCATACATCCATAATCAAATATCCCCAACAATGTTACTTTACAAATATATCCCATTCCAGTACACATAAAAAAAACTACATTTGATGTGCATAGATCAAAAGGTTGTTAGTTGTAAATATACTCCAAACATCTGAATCCTATGTATCTAAATATGTCCCTGATTGCATCACAACATAGTTTATTGTAGTAGCATGAATGTAATACGTGTTAGGCTAAGCTCAAAAATTTACTTAATAAGTTCAATGTAAAAGACGCAAAATATATATTAATTATTGTTAGTCAAAGATAAGAAATAAATAAGTTATTATTTTGAAACAAATATCTGCTCTGTAAGTAACTTTTTTACTTATTAAAAATAAAGAGTACACGATAAAAAGTAAAAAAAATTACTTACTTTTAAGCATAGACAAACATGTTTTAGATTCTCTTTAAACACATAATAAAATTAAAAAAAAAAACAGAATAGAGAAAAGAAGGTTTACCCAGAACCAGACGCAGGAGGACCCTTTGGAGCTGACTTCTCAGCCATTATGACACTAATTTTGTGACCTCTCAATTCATGCACTGTTAAGCCAAACCATGTCAACGATACACAAAACATAAAAAATTCCAAACGCCAAGTTAACAGTCAATCAAGTTCTTACTATTGAAAAAACCACCAGCTGAATGTGCAGCAGAAGGATCTTCATATGACAAAACTGCATCTCCTTTGCTGTTTCCATGTTCATCTGTGTATATTTTTATACTCCAGGGCCACTGGTCCTTGTAGCCTCGCTTTTGCTTGATTCTTGCTACCTTGTTCCACAAAGTTTTGAAGGAAAACAATAGAATATAAGATGAGATATATTTAATAACTGCTTAAAAGATACTAACATTACCCCAATTTATTTTATTTGTATTAACACAAAAATGATGTCCACATAGTACAATGTTAAAATGTCAGTCAAGATACGGTAGTAACAGTTCCTAATGCCCTCAAATATAATCCAGAAAGATAACACGGAAATTTATGCACGGATATTAACCCTGGAGTACATATGGCCCGCACACAATAGTGCACAGCAGGTAAATTAGTCATGCTAAATAATTGTGCATCCACTCATGCATAGCAAATAACAATAATGCTCCATTGCTCCTTGAACAGGCTCAAGGACAAGATATAATTAGGTGGTGTGTTTTCATTTTTTTCAAACTGTCCAATCATGTGACAACACATGTGCCCCTGTCCTCAAGCCTGTTTGTGTAGCACAATTGAACAAATAATTAACTAGGCAAAGAAATTTCCACATTACTTGTCCAATACTTCCAAAAAGGTCTCTAAGCTCATCAGTGGTCACATCTGGCGGTAAATTCGAGATATAAATTCTTGCGTTGTCACAGGAGTCACCACAATTTTCATCACACTGCTTGACCGTTGCTGGAGCCTCAGTTTGAGCACTACCATAACCTCCTGAAGGGTTTCGAGAATCCCCTCCATAGCCACCAGGTGGGCCACCTCGTCCCCCACCACGGCTATCACTACGTGCATCACTACCATAACCAGCTGGAGCACCATATGATGGAGGATATGAAGCAGGGCCACCAGTATAGCTTGCAGGTGGAGGAACTGCATCAGGAGCATAATTAGGGCTCCCGCCGTATGCACGAGGAGGTGGGGGGTAGTTGTTACCCACTCCATTATAAGATGCAGGAGCAACTGGAGTATCCTGTCCATAACCACTATCATCTCTTCCTTGACTACCACCATAAGAACCACCTCTACTATTTCTTCCATCATAATCATTACTACCCCTTCCACTCCCACCATCATAATAGTTACCACCCCGTCCCCCACGAGTATTTCCACCACCACCACCACCTCTACCTGCCCGATCATCAGAACCAGCAGGAGACGGTGCACCACATTTGTTACACTCAACTCTTCGAGCAAAGTTCATATTCCCACACCTACATCCAAGGAGTTTAAAATCAATTACAATTAACAAAGAGAACTGAAATATCAAATCCATTTTACTCTCTTAGTCAAAAGTCTTATAACACAAATATGCAAGATATTCAATATACCAGAAATATGAGCATAATGATGGGTATGGAGATGCAGATTTGAGGTACAAAATCTATCGAGCTTGCAAAGAGTTGAATACTTTGAAATTGTGATAATACGAGAAGTCTAGTTCCTTGGTGAAGTTCATTACTGAACTAAATAATATCTTCAGTCCCCTTTCGATCCCATCACATGCAACACCAGTAAGTTACATCCATACAAGCCAGAAAAAGATACAAAATCCGTGTTTTCTTGAATAAACTAAAAAACTTAACATAGGAAGCACGAGTAAAAAAATCTTATCTCATATGAAGACTCAAATTCGGTTCTTAGCATCTCTCATGTTTAATATAAATTATACAAAAATAATAACACGATAAAATTTTCCTCTAATTGTATTTACTACATATAGATATAAGTTCCAGTTCCATGTGAACTACGTTACCCTGGATTAGGGCATCGCCAATCGCCTTCCCTGCCACTCCCACTACCTCTGCCGCCGCCACCACGTCCCCCGCGATCTCCTTGGTAGCCTCCACCGCCACGTCCCCCACGATCTCCTTGGTAGCCGCCGCCGCCTCCTAAAATAATAGGAACAGATCTCAGATAAATAGCAATAAATCACGAATATATAATGATACAAGGCCAACTCCGAGAAATTCAAATCCAGATATCAAAATAATTAACCAAAGTACATAGAAAACGAAAAAGAAGACTATCAACTACTCCTATTACCTCCGTATCCCCCACCTCCACCTCCACCTCCACTTCCACCTCTTCCGCCGCCTCTATTACCACCATAGCCCCCACCGCCGCTACCACCATAATTTCCATATCCACTGCCACCACCACTATTTCCTCCCCCATATCCTCCGTAGCCTCCACCACCCACGGGCGGCGGAGCAGATCCATCGCCTTCGTAACCGTACGCACCCGACATCTTTTATATTACTCTTCGAAAGTTGATTAAAATCTTCTCAATCTTCGAGAATAAATAAATAATTATTTTTTTCTAGCGAGGGAGAGAGTGAAGAGAGGAGAGAAAACTAGGGTTCCAGCAAAATGTGTGTTATATTATTATATATCTAGTCCACTACAGAGAGAAGATATTTTTCTTTCCCGATTAGCATGTCGGGAGATTGTTCAGGTACGCTCGGTTGTACACAAAGAGATTAATGTTAACCAATCAGAGCCGTAAAGAACCTTTTTCACAAACTTCTACAACGCATCAACACGTGTACGATTTAGAAGGCATTTTTTATGCACCAAAGAAAAAGGAAAAATAGGAATGTTTTGGTTTGTTGGTCACTTCTTCCCTAACAATATGGCAACGTGACGCTGCCTTATTAGGTGATCATGTATTCGAACATTCCGGCTGCTAAAATGCGGCCGTTTTATACACATTTGACCACTTTTGTAAACTGTAGAAACTACTATTATTTTATAACCTATAATTTGATATCAAATGAGAGATCACATTTCGACGACAAGGGACGGAGAAGCACTAGCCAGTAGGAATGTGGATTGTCTATCGGAATAGCCTTGTGAGAAAGTATTGACTAGTGAGGATTACATTGGACGTACAGAGGTTTGAAGTGTCATCAACACTGTTTTCTCATGATAAATATATGAAACCTAGGATACACGTCTGTATGCCTAGAGGCGAAGCCAACACCCGAAAATGTGGCACAGTCGTCGTGCTGGTTCGTCGGAATTTATAGGATGGATGTTATCATTGTTGCAGACTTTAGTCATCTTCGGAAGAAACTGTCTTAAAAAAAGAATGAAGAGCTATGTAGGGACGGACCTAGAGATAATTTTGAGTGGGAGCGAGATTAGGGGCGGAGCCAACTCGTCGAAATAGAGGGGTCCAAAGTTGAA
>CAIGRF010267091.1:28169-59531 GCA_903798235.1 Fraxinus ornus
TTCAAAGTCTCAAACTCTCTTCTTAAGTTGAGAACTTGCATTTGTCTCGTTTTTTCATTACCTTGATATTCTTCTTTTAGAACATCCCAGGTTTCTTTTGCAGTTTCACAAGTCGTGATTCTTGTGAAGATAGCATCTGAAACAGCCGACTGAATGCAAGAGAGAGCTTTGAACTTCTTTGCTACATCTTCACTATGCTGCTTTATTTGAGCCACTATTGGATTAGCCCTCAAATGTGCTGGTTCAACTCCAGTATCAGTTGTTTCCCATAAGTCATAAGCTTGAAGATAAGCTTTCATTTTAGCAGCCCAAAAGTTGTAGTTTTCTCTATTGAAGGTAGATGGTAGTGGTGCTGAAAAACCAGTTGAAGCCATTTTCCTTCCTGTCTACTTTTGCTGATTGTTTCTTTGAGAGCTTCTTTTTCTCTTCTTCTTAGAGTCCCTTTCTAAGATCAATTCAGCTCTGATACCATGTTGGAAGTTGTGAATCAAAGAGTGGAAATTATCGGATTTGCAATATGCTAACCGGATTTAACACTCCTAACAATTTTGTTCAACTCACCGGATGTATACTCAACTTACCGGATATTCACTAGAGTTACCGTATATGCAAAGACACTTACCGGGATTGCTACTGTCATGTTCTGTTTTTCTGGGCAAGTGAAAATACTTTGTTTTTGTTCTGTTTTTTAGAAAGAAGATTGAAGCTATTTTTTATTACAATACAAGTAGTATTTATAGACTTTACAAGGACAAGTTTTCCATCACCTAATCTAACAAACCGTTTATGAAAAAGATCTAACTAAGATAACTTTTACAAAGATTAAGTTATCAAATTGAACACTTATACTTAAGACTTAAGATACAAAATATCTAGCCAACTAAAACATAAAAATATGAAAGTAAGAAGGTCAACTATATTCAACACAATTTCATGCAATTGTTGCACTATTTTTCGAATTTCCACCATCTGATCTGAAAAATAATTTTGAAGTTAAGAACTTCTTACGTGTAGTGTCTTCAAACATGTACTTGGTTTCTAAAGCATCCTAAACTTCCTTGGCTGTCGTCTTATTGTGGTGACCAAACAAGATGTCTAACATGATGTTGCAAATGTCCTTCGCAAATGTAGTCATCTCGCTCCACTTTTGACGTGCCTATGACCAGGTAAAGTTTCATCTTCCTTCACTTCGAGTTTTGGAATAGTTAAAATATAAACAACATTTAACGTTTTTAACAAGAAATGAAATTTGTTTGCCATCTTCAAAAGTTTTTCTCTATGGAACTGCTACTCATTTATAAAATCTACTATGAAATATCGGAGAGAAAAGAAAGTGGCGCCATTGCAAAACTTAAAATATCGGGCGCTATATTCGCAATTGTCGTTGATGCAAATAGCAGATAAAGTTGAAGAAGATCACATTGAACTTTTAGATGAAGAAACTTGGCTCTAAGATACCTATTTGCACTTTTCTTAAGATGATATTTGTTTACACTTCGATGATGCACACATGGATGGAAAAATGCCTCCAGGATATAATAGAACCATAATATTTTGTTTGAGTCACTCACTAACGAAAATAGTTCAAACAATTAAGGAGAGAAAAAGTCAATATCGAGAGGCTCATGTTCTATATAGGGATTATAGAAAACAAATAAAAAATGGAAAAAGATGAAATGCAAATATGTATGAAAATAATGGGTTTAATGTAGAAGATGAAGGACAATTCTTTCTTTTTATATATTTCAAATTAGAAATCAACAGTCTCGATTATGTATCGTTAAACAACCTTCCAAAGAATCACAACCTTTTATTTGAATCACCATATTTTACTTGAGTCACAACTACTCAAAATGATAGTTACATAATTGAATTTGGTTGAAAAGTGGCCATCAAAATGGGTATAATCGTATAAGCATGATGTGCATGAGAATGGCAACCTAAGCAAGACGTTGGAATATATGTTACAATGTTGACTGTTGACCAGAATGATGTGGATGTTGACTGGACCATTGACCATTGACTATTGAAATCGGTTAAAGCAATAAAGTGTTCAAAATTCAGTTTGTTAAATTGGCTGGAAAACGTGTTTGGAATTCACGCTTTTGTTAGTGAGCTGGTTGCATGGGATATTGTCAAGTGTCATCTCCTCACCATTGGATGCATGAGATATTATCAAGTGTCACCTCATACCCATTGGATTTGCTGACTTCCTAGTGGCTTCCATATGATGTGCCTATTTGTTGGATTGCGGGTCTATTGCTTACACAATTTGACTTATGTTCATTCATATGGTTCTAACTTTTGGGTTCTCACGTTTCCCCCTGAAAGTTTATCTACTTTCTGATTTAGAAGTAGGGTTGGACCAAACTCTCGAATCGAATCGAACCCGAACCGAGTGGTTTTTCATAAGTTAAATACCTGAATAAGTATCCGAATTGAGAACCGATGGGTTTGGATCGGTTCTCGATTCTAAACCAAGAACCGAAGAATCGAATAAGAACCGAATCTAAAATTTTTTTTTATTTTTTATATTAAATTAATTAAACTATTTTAATTTCTTAAACAAATTAGCAAATTAATCCAGCCAAATTAGTTTTTTTTTGTAACTTTGATAAGGATCATCGAGTTTTAATATTAGTATCTACTTTTTGGTAATTGTATTCATTGAATTAATCTTATTGGACAACTTGTTATTTATGTTTTTAAATTGGGCTACGTTAATTTGTAAAAGTTATGAATGAAAATGTCATTAGTTGTATTTATGTAGTATTGTTGTAAATGTTAAAAAATTTAATTATGGTACGGAATCGAACCAAACCGAACCGAACCCGAACGGTTCCATAATTATATTTGGACCTGACGGTTCCATTTATTAAATACCCGAAATTTTTGGGTCGGTTCGGTTCTCTTCAGAATTGAACCGAACCGACCCATGTCCAGCCCTATTTAGAAGATATGTTTTTTGTTGTTCTTGAGTGAACAATAAACGTAGTTTGTGAAAGAAGATCATTAATCTTCAGTGATTTTAGTTGTGGTTCTCTAAAAGTTGTATCTTGGACAATCTAGCTCTATTTTAATGTAGTGGTTTTCTTTGGATGAAGAAAGCTTAAAAGGGGATTATGAGCTGTGCTCCAAATCTCTCGCTTCGAAAATTATTGTGTTCATTTTTACTTTATACAATATTTTGATTTTTGTTGTCTTATATTTGCTTAAAATCACCTAATAGTTGGACCTAAATCATAACAATGGTATCAAATCATTCTTATGGTAGTTCTTGGCTCCAAATATTGTAGATCTGAAACTTTTAATGTTCGATTCAGTTGATTGTTATTTCTTGAAGTCCTAATAAAGGAATCTGGTGAGTTCATTCATTTTTAACAAGTTACTATACAAAAAAAATTATTATTCCTTTGAAATTTCTATAAATGAGGATAAACAATTCAGATATGTGGCTCTCTTAGCAATTCCTTTATCTAAAAACCCTTCAAATTGTTTAGAATCTAAGAATTGTCTTGACTTAAGATTCTGATTATATCTTGTGAATATGTTATTTTTGTGGAATATTTGTTTAGACTCTTGCTGAATTGTGAAAAAATTGGAAGATACATATTTGAATAAAACCATTGTTGACCCTAAAAAATGAACTCAACAGATACCGGGCCCACTCTTGCCACGTCAATACGGATCCAGCGCATTTCTACGGGAATGGAATCGGTAGTTTGACTGGAATAGACGTGGGAGGCACTTTTCGACAAGAGACAAAGATGTTCGGACTCGACGGTATGATTACAGCGGTATCCGCGCTATCAACGAACACTCGATCGATTTCCCATATTATATCTCTATTTTGTAATGGAATATGTGGAAGGATAGATATGATGCAGAATGATAACACGTTTATTTTGGAATCTTGATATATTTGCTATGGTGTTTGTCGAAAATATTTAAAGAGCCAAGCATGTAAAATCTTATAAAACGTTTTACGAGATGAATTTATTTTGTGTTCGCCTAGTAGATATAGATGCCAACCCCTTTTCTATACAAAGAGAGGCTATTTATACTAGTCTAGCTGACGTGAAAGCCATTGGATCAAATCCACGTGGCAGCATCTCTGAACTCGAAGCCTCTTGTCAATGTCTATTCCATACAATTAATGTATGGTAGAGGATTTGCCGTCCTAGTGGTAGGCTGGCACACTGACACTCTTTATTACATGTCTCATCAATCACTTCTGAAAGATCTCCAGATCCATAATGATGGACAGCATCGAGTTCTGCTGGATTAGGTTCAGCCTTTGTTGAAGATCTCTTGATGGTAGAGGGCTTCAGATATCTTCGAAGGCTTCTACTTTGAACATAAGGAGCCTCTGTGTTTACATGGAAGGGCTTCAAGTAGGCCTCCATTATTAGGGGTGAAGGGACATCAGACAAACAGTGCTTCAGCTCTTGAAGGAGCCTTAGATAGCCATAACTTTTGTTGACTTTGACCTTGTAACCTTCTCTGAAGACCTTCCAACTAGCTCTCCGTCAACTTAACTATGGGGTATACGTGGCTACCCACGTGGATATGATGCTTACATGGCAGCTCACATGGAGTGCTGATTTGGAGCCTCTAATTTTGGGGGGTAACAATAGTCCCCTAAGTCTATGGATGATTATTCATGTAATGCATGGACTTTCGGGTGCCAGGTGATCTTTTGTGAGGAAGAGGTTCTTACCTTCCGGGGTGGTCCACTTATTGAAAGCCCCTATGCGTTTCTGATGCCTGCAGGTATGATCCATTTGTTTATGAGGTTCTGCTCTCAATGTTTGGGGTAAGTAACGTAATCGAAGTTCATAACCGAGGTTGGAAGCGTCTGTCGCTGACAAAATAACTTCGGATTGATATTTACGAGGAGTTCGTTATTTTTTGAACAATCTTTGAGAAACACAATGAGTCCTTAAAGATGGTGCCTCAATGATTTGATGTTACTGGCAATTCCTAAGGGAAGAAAATCATGATAGTACAATTCACAATACACGCAACAGTCATCGCATTTAATACGTAATCATGGCTGTCTCTTCTGCTTTCCATTTATGTTCTTAGACGCGAGAGGGCGCGTGTGTCTGATGCCTTAATATGGATCCTTGAATCCGAAGCATTTGGGGCAATGGGTGGCTCTGATCTTAGTTTCTAGATGTACGGCTAGATGGTTTAGATCTTAATCTAATGGCGGGGGTTGAATTTTCATGCCTATAAAAGAAGATCACCCTTAAGAAGAATCCTTTTCCTTCTACCATCACGCTTATATTACCTGCAAGCTTTGTCTTCTCCAGAGTCTCTTCAAGTTTACAAGCTTCCTTCGCATTCTCAAGTTTTTTCCTCTTTTTCTTCGGGATACATCTGTAAGTGTTGTGAATTTGCAACGTTTTCCACGAAGAGTTCTATTTATGTTTTGGGATCAATGGCATCTTCTTCTTCTTCTTTCTCTGAGGATAGTACGGGTGTTGATCGATTAGCTGGTAGAATGGGAGTGAACTGGCTTGTATAGACGAACCTGTTAGAATGGTTGAGGTTGGTAGAAGCAATGCCACTTTCGGGAAAGGGTCTGATAGTGGGGATGATGGGATAGCTTGGGTGGTAGCTAAAGTTCCTTCGAATGCTAGTCCGACCAAGCTAGCTAAGCCCCTATAGTATAGAACTTCTATACCCTTATCCAGATGAGCGACCTTGCCGTCCGAGGTAGGGGTACATTTCCATCATTGAATATTTACTCAAATCAGGACTTCGTCTTCCCATTCACCCTTTCTTCTGAACCATCCTCAAGTTATACGGATTGGCTCCTACCCAACTTTTTCTAAATGCCTGGGCCCAATTAGTTGGGTCCTATATCATTTGGAAACAAACTTCACTTGGCGAGGACATACCCCTTTACGTTTTTCAGACTGTTTTCCAACCTCGGTCATTGGGGCAAGGAGATTCCAGGATTGGTATTTTATGTGTCCCTGGGAGGCGCATGTTCCATTGGTGACAAGTCTCTCCACATCGATCAAAGGGTGGAAAGAGACCTGGTTCTAGGTTTGGGAGAAGTGGCAGGAGTGTGAGGGTGGCACTGTCCCCTTTGTAAAAGTTTCGACCTCCTACTCTAAGCCCAGTGAGTACCAATGAACCTCATTTCCTTCAGTTATCTACTGAATTTCCTTGTTAACTCTATGTTTATCATTTTTCAGGGATCATTGAGCATTTTGAGCTTGACATGAGTCATCTGGAGGTTTTATCTGACATTTACTGTCTCCAACCTCGGCTCGTCATTTCTATAACTCAATCGCGCCGCATTGATTTTACGAAGATCTATCCCTCATGGCCTCTAGAGGTATGTATAACTTCTATTTTCACGAAGCTCCATTTTCTCATATTTCTTATGCCCATTTGTTATTCCTTATTCATATCTGATCTTATAAAGCCCCGTTTACAGAAAACTTTGAGAAGAGGAAGGTTCCCGTCCCTAATATGGCCACTATTTTAGCGGCCTCCTCAACTGCTAGCCGTAAGGGAGTGAAAGGGACATCTGTTAGAGGAAGGCAGATAAAAAAAAGCTTGACTTCTCAGGTGGAGAGTCGGCCTTCTCTTTCGGACTGGGGAAAGAAGATGTTAGTAGAAGAACAGAAGAAGAAATTTCGGATGCCGACCCCTAGCGGGACGGGTAGTTCCAAGGATGATCCTCCTCCCATTCCGAAGTTCCTACTAGGGAGAAGCTTTTGGGCAGTTCGCTGATTGCTGCCGCTGAGGTTATGAAGAGGGTGGCCTCGGAGCCTGAGGGTCAAGCCCCAACTAAGAAGGCCAGAGGCAACAGTGACTCATCTACTTCTGGAAGTTTCGTCGGGAAACCTGGCTTGGCTAACCGAACCGAAGAACTCATACCTGAAGTCCTATCACTTCTTTCTCCAGAAGTTCAAACTGCTACGACAACCTTTCACCAGTTCTAGACTGAAAAGTAGAAGTCTTTTGTCGAGACCAGGGATGCAGTGGACATGGTGGCTACTGCCTTAGCCCATTCCTCGCGACCCTATGGCATGATGATAGAGGTTGATGCCTTTTTCAAAACTTTGCAAAGGAAAAATCGAGAATTTATAGGAAAGGCAGCCCAATCTGAAGAGGTAGCTAAGAAGACCTAGGTCGAGGCTGAGGTGGCCAATAAGAAGGAGGCAGAAGGGTATGGCAAACTCGCTTATGTTTTGGCAGAAAATGAATCTTTGAAGAAGGAAGTTCATGAATCACAGAGTGAGGTGGCTGTCTTGACGAAGAGGGTGGAGACTTCTGATGCCCACCAAAAACTTGCTGCCGAAGCTCTTGAGAAGGCCAACCAAGAGAATGTGGAGCTGAAAAGTGAAAAATGGAAGAGCTGACCTCCCAGGTAACTGGCCTTACTAAAGAGGTAGAAACTGTTCGTAGCGATATTGAGTTTGCTAGAAAAAATGCTTAACAGAATTTCTTAGCCAACTTTCACCTCACTGAACACTACCAGCAGTTTGGCACATACTGGAGAAGGTATGCCTACAATGAGATGATTGAATGGCTGGAGGTGCACAACTAGGAGGTTAAGATTTCTGACTTAAGGGTTGAATTCTTGGAGGATGAAGAGGAAGGGTGGAAGCCTTAGACCCCCTGCAGGGGCGGAAGCGTGGCAGAGGCTGATGAAGTTAACGTTGAAGAGGCTAACCCTGCCAAAGTAGTGGCCATAGTGCCTTTTGAACCTCTTCAATCCCCACCTCCCCAGTAACATTGAAGTGTAAGGACTTCGGTCCAATTTATGTAAATCAACTCTTGTTTAATAGAATTCAATACTTTTTCTTTTTATCGACATCGTATGATTCTGATGTAGACGTTTGGCTTTTGTGATTCTTTTATTGCTGCTTATAAATAACTTCTAATTTTTAACAACTTGCCTTGTTAACAACTTCTAACCCTTCACAACTTGCTGTCTTTCGAACAAATAGGTCATGTAGTCAGGTAGTGAAGCTTTCTTTTGAACATTGAGGGTCCAACTTAGAGATGATTTGTGTCAACAAACTTCAATATTGCTAACTCTACGGTCTTACCAAGATAGACATCGACCAATTTGATCGCCTCTGATCATCATGACTTCAATCCGATGGCTGGGACTCACCTTGTCCCTTGTATAAAATCCAGAATCTTGTCATTTTGAAACTTTACTTGATACGATTTTTTGCTGTTCTCTGAGAGTTTCCCGGCAACGAATTTTCGATCATTCCCTTTTCATTTGTGATTGGATTCAAGGAATATTTCACAAAACTTGAATAAATGGCACCAAAGAGGGAGTATCCTAAACCTGATATGGTACAATTCTTAATGCTACCTCCCAGAGATCTTCTTCAGGGGCTAGATAAATGCCAAAATGCCTTGTCAGGGATTCAATCGTGAAGGACGTAGAGAGGGAGGTCTCCCAAGAAAATTAGTTCACAACTGATGATGGCAAGGGGGTAGCTGAAGAGTCCTCAAAGAAAAGAAAATTGGCCCAGGTTGGCGGGTGTTCCGTTAGATTCGGAACAATTGTGTCCTATGGGGAGAAGGTAACTCCCAAGCAGCCTAAATTATCGCAGGCTTCTATTAATGTTGCAATTGAAGAGAAGCCTCGAGAGGTCAGTGATGATGCCGAGGATACTACATCAATAGCCTCAGAGGCTTCCCAGCAGATAATGTAAAGGACCCCAAGAAAGTCTAGAATCTTCCTGGGAGGACGTGATAGCAAAATTGCTTTAGTTGTGATAGAGATACTGCTTGCTGAGGTCCAAGGTGCCACCGACCCTTTCAATAAGTTTTAGACTGAAAGGTGGCAAGACTACGTGACCACCTGCGATGCCTTGGACCTTATTGCGATGCAACCCTAGTGACCCAAAGTGTCAGGGCTTTTGGGGTAGCCTTAGAATGTCAGGAAGTTTTGGCTGATATTCATCAGAGGAACAGAGCCTTATATGAAAAACTAAATGTCATCGAGGCTGAACTAAAGAGGGTCAGAGCAGAAGCTGATGAGTTGAAAGCTCAAAAAGCTGACGATGAGGCAAAGTTGGCCTCTGCCCTAACTGAAATTGAAGCCATGAAGCAAGAAGTCCATGAGTCACAATGTGATGTGGCCTCGCTGACCAAGAAAGTAGAGACTTCCAACAACCATCAAAGGCTCACTGTCGAGGCTCTAGAGAAGGCGAATGCCCAGTTAAACGTTACTAACGCTAAACCGAGGAGAGTTAAAGCCGAAGCTGATGAGTTGAAGGCTCAGAAAGTTGAAGATGAGGTAAAGTTAGCCTCCACCCTTTCTACAATCGAAGCCATGAAGCTGGAGGTTTATGAATCACATTGTGAAGTTGCCTCACTGACCAAGAAGGTAGAAGCCTCCAACAACCATCAGAGGCTCACTGCCAAGGCTCTGGAGAAGGCGAACATTCAGGTGACTGCCAGTAGGAACGCTCAAGACTTCATGAAGGAACAAGTAAAATGATATGCCAATTAGTGTAGGATTTATGAGATAGATGTTGCTGAGGCGAGTGAAATTGCAGTGAGGACTTATATCGCCAACTTCCATCATACTGAAGAATATCAGCGCCTCGATTCATACTGGAAGAAGTATACTTACAACGAGGTGGTTAGTAAGGTGGAGGTGCAGTTCCCTGACCTTGATGCCTCAGAGCTAAATGCAGAGTTTATCGAAGAAAAGATGCATCAGACTCCCATAGAGGATGATTGTGTGGAAGTGGTGTCGACGGAGGCTCCATCGGAGGAGGTGGCTTCTACCCCTGCTACTGAGGATCAAGCACCTTTCCCTGCCAAAGAATAGGCTAGATTTTACCTAGATTTTATCATTTGTAAGACTTTTGGCACTTCCATTATATTTTTTATTTTAATGAATATAAATTTCATACTTCTTCCCCCTTGCTTTAAAGTAGTTGGACCCTAGTAAAGCATCAAGTACAAATAGATTTGTACTTAACCAAAGTGAAGCTAATTGAACTTAGCTGAATGAAGTTGTCTGATTTCAAAATCAGGACAGACCTCAACCGAATAATCAGAGCTGGCTGACTTGCTGAACGTGATTGAATAATTTGAACTTAGGTTGAACCGATATGAGTAATTTCATACTTAGGCTAAATCATTTTGGCTGAACTAAGAGGCAACTGGCTGAACTTTTTTGAGTTTTTGACTTCTTCATTGACACTCAGCTTCGTCGACGGAGGACATGTGAGGTCAGCCTTGGAGTTTAAGCGAGGTGATCCCTTCTGGAGATGTCACCATCTCTTCTGAGGTGCCTATGCTTCCTTGCATGGTAGATGGTTCATCCATGTAAAGGCTTCTTCCATGACGTTCAACCTTGTCAAAGGAAGGTATGTGAGGTTAGCCTCGAAATTCAAGCGAGGAGATCCCTTCTGGGAATGTCGCCCTCTCTTCTGAGGTTCCTACCCTTCCTTGCATGGTGGATAGTTCATCCATGCAAAGGCTTCTTCCATGACGTTCAACCTTGTCAAAGGAAGGCATGTGAGGTCAGCCTCGAAATTCAAGCGAGGTGATCCCTTCTGAGGATGTCGCTCTCTCTTCCGAAGTGCCTATGGTTCCTTGCATTTAGATGGATGGTTCATCCATGCAAAGGCTTTTTCTATGACGTTCAACTTTGTCAAAGGAAGGCATGTGAGGTCAGCCTCGAAATTCAAGCGAGGTGATCCCTTATGGGGATGTCTCTCTCTCTTCCGAGGTACCCACACTTAGTGAAATTTCTAAAAACTTATGATAAGACCAAATGGTTTTATTTATTTACAAAGGCTGGGAAAAACCTCCAGCTGTAATTCACATTCATCGGTAATACATTCACAGGTGTTCAACATTCCACGGATGGGGCTGGACCCTTCCATCCATGTCTTTAATCCAGTAAGTCTCAAGCCGGACCTCTTTCTCGATGCGATAGGGTCCTTCCCAATTGGGTCCCAATGTACCTGCCTTTGGTTCTTTGGAAGATAAGAAAACTCTCAGGAGCACCAAATCCTCTATCCGGAAGGATCTCTTCTTCACTCTGGCATTGAAGTACCTAGTCATTTTCATTTGATACATAGTCATTTTGATTTGGGAATCATCCCTCCTTTATTCAAGAAGGTCTAGCCCACACCTTCTCATTTCATCATTATTTATCTCATTGAAGTTTATTCTTCTGGGGGATGGGAGACCTACTTCGACGGGGCTCATAGCCTCTGTCCCATACGCCATGGAAAATGGAGTTTCCCTTGTTGATGTTCGGTCGGTGGTTCTGATAACCCACAGAACCTGACGTAACTCATCTACATATACCCCTTTTGAGGCATCAAGCTTTCTTTTCAAGATATACTTGATTGTCTTGTTTACAGCCTCAATCTGCCCATTTTCCTTGGGTGATGTGGGGAAGAGAAATATTTCTTGATGCTCAACTCTTCAAACATCTCTCTGAATTTTTTGTTATCAAATTGTCTGCCATTGTCTAATATAATTGAATGAGGGATACCAAACCTACAGATGAGGTTCTTCCAGATAAACTTGGAGGTATTTACTTCAGTTATCTTTGCCAGTGGCTCGGCTTTCACCCATTTTGTGAAATATTCAATAGCGACAATGGCGAAGTTAGCGCTTCATCTTCCCTTAGGCAGAGGTCCGATTAAATCAATCCCCCATTTTGCAAATGACTAGGGACTGGAAACCACATTTAGCTCTTGAGAAGGCTATCTTTGGATGGTGGTGAAGCGTTGGAATTTGTCACATTTTCGGACGAACTGTTGCGCATCCTTTTTTAAGGTGGCCAGTAGTATCCTTTCCTATGTACTTTTTATGCCGACGACCAACCTCCAGTATGATTGCCAGAAACACCCTCATGAATTTTCCTAAGTACATAGCCTGCCGCTCCCCTCCGATGCACCTCAGCAGGGGTAATGAAAATTCACGTTTATAAAATATGTTATCCTGGAAGACGAAATTGACATTTCTTCTCCAGAGTTTTTTGGATTCTTCTCTCTGAGAAGGTAGGGTCTAGTCCTTCAAATTAGATATGATGGGTTTCATCTAGTGAGGAGTATCTTCTACCCACATCACCATGTCTCCGATCTCAATTGAGGGTTTGGGTAAGTGTTCTATTGGGATAACAGTGAGCAACTCAAAATCTTTGCTACTTGCCAACTTAGCCAGTGCATCAGCGTGAGCGTTGTAGGACCTCGATATTTGCATTACTTGGAACCTCTCGAATGAAGGGACAAAACTCATCACTAATTTTAAATAAGCTGCCATAGTTTTGTCCCTTGGTGAAAAATTTCCATGAACCTGGCTAACTATTAGTTGGGAATCACTGCTAATTATGAGCCTCTTGATTTGTAATTCTTTGGCTAATCGAAGGCCGACTAAAAGAGCTTCATACTCGATCGCATTGTTAGTTGCTTTGAAGCTGAACCTCACGGTGCATGTTAGTTTGTGCCGTTCTGGACTAACCAATACAACTCCTGCTCCTGGCCCTATATCTCCAGAAGACCCATCGGCTGAGAGTCTCCATATTTGAGGTTCGGAGGGTTCCATTTCTTCTTCAACATTTGGAACATGGGTGAATTCTGCCCCAAAGACAGCTAGGGCTTACCATTTGATGGCTGTCCTTGGTTTATAGGTGATATCAAATTCACTGAGTGCAATAGCCTATTTGAGCAATCTTCCAGAAGCATCATGCTTTTGAAGCACTTGCTTGAGAGGATAATTCGTTAGGACATGGATGCTATGAGCTTGAAAGTATGGCCTTAGCTTCCTTGAGGCTAATACTAGAGTGAGAGCAAGCTTCTCCATGTCAGGATATCGTGTTTCTGCTGCAACTAATGCCTTACTGACGTAGTACACTGGCAGCTGATGATTATCTTCCTCCCTTACTAAAACTAAACTCAGAGCCCCTAGGGTTACTGTTAAGTACAAATGCAATACCTCATGGTTCTTTGGTTTGGAAAGGAGAGGCATTTGACCAAGGTGCTTTTTTAGCCCTTGCAAAGCTAACTCACATTCATCCTTCCATTGGAACTTGTTTTCTCCTATGAGGATTTTGAATAAGGGTAGACACTTGTTTGTTGCCTTGGAAATGAAGCGGGTCAGGGCTGCAACTCGCCCGGTGAGGCTCTGAACCTCTTTTGGCTTCTGGGACGACCTCATTTCAATTAAAGCTCTGAACTTTTCAAGATTCGCTTCGATGCCTCTTTAATTGACAATGTATCCGAGGAACTTGTCGAATGATACCCTGAAAGTGCATTTTAAGGGATTGAGTTTCATTTAATATCTTCGCAGGATATGGAATGTTTCGCTGGTGAGCAATGTGGTCCACTGCTTCCAAACTCTTCACCAGCATGTCATCCATGCAGACCTCCATTGTCTTACTGATGAGGTCGGCAAACATTTTGTTAACCATCCTTTGGTATGTTGCTCCAGCATTTTTCAATCCGAAGGGTATCGCTTTGTAGTAATAGAGTTCTTTATCTGTGATGAAGGAGGTGTGTTCTTCATCAGGTGGAAACAAGGGGATTTAATTGTACCCAGAGTAGGCATCCATGAAGCTGAGGAATTCATGTCTAGCAGCTGAGTCCACCAGCTAGTCTATCCTTGGAAGTGGGAAGCCGTCTTTGGGACAAGCTTGGTTCATGTTCGAGAAATCAATGCATACCCTCCACTTTCCATTGTGCTTCTTAACCAGCACTGGATTGGATACCCATTTTGGATACACAGATTCCCTGATGAAACCATTATCAATCATCTTCTTCACCTAGTCTTTAAGAGCCTCATATCTTTCCGTGTTAAGGGCCCTTCTTTTCTGCCCATGAGCCGTAGCTTTTTCATCAATGTTTAAGTGATGACAATTGACCTTGGGATCGATGCCTACCATGTCACCGTGTTTCCAAACGAACATGTCCAGGTTGTTAAGTAAGAAGCTTTTCAGCTTTTTCTTCATTTCTGGAGGTACATGACTTCCCACCTATAGTCACTTTGTCGGATCCATAGGGTCAGGTGGGAAAGTCTTCAACTCCTCCATTGGGGCTGTTAGAGGTTCACAGTCAATAATGCGACGGTCCAGTTCTTCCAAGCTAACTGCTCCTTCAGCACTTATCCTTTGCTCAGAGGCTTGTATTGTACCAAAAATACTTCATTCTTTAGGGACTTCGGCCATGAGGACGTCTTCCCCTTGTTCAGGGAGGTCGTCCATTTCGACGTCAGTAAATATGCCGTGTGTTCTTTGTTCAGCTTTCCTTAAATATTGGAGTAGGATTCTCGAGCTCTTCTTTGATCGCCTCGAACAATAACAATACCTTTTTCAGTTGGAAATTTCATGCATAAGTGATGAATTAAGGTGATCGTCCATAGCTCCTTTAAGGTAGGTCTTCCAAGTACCCCGTGATAGGCAGAGCGGTTATCAACTACAAGGAACTCCATGAAATGGCGAACAATCAAAGGTTTCGCCCCTATTTCTATAGCTAGAGTGATTTTGTCTCTTGGGATGATGCTATCTCCCGTGAAGCCATACAAGGGGGAACTCATTGGGGTTAGCTCGTGGTCTACCTTTATTTTTTCGAAGGTTGTGCCACATATGATGTTGACTAAACTTCCATTATGCACTAACATCCTTTTCATGCCATTACGGGCCACGACGACCCTTATTACTAAGGCATTATAGTGTGGATAATGGACTCCCACTGTATCCTCCTGTGTAAAGGTGATCGGAGGGACTGCTTTTCCATTCAGAGATTGATTCACTATGTAGCTGGTCATGACTGGGTCACTTGCTTCCCTAGCATAGTTCATTTGGGAATTTCTGGAATCTCTCCCCACATGGGGTCCACCGATAATTGTATCAATCTCTCAAATGGGTTCATGTTCGTTATTCGGTGGGGGACCTCGCCGTTGTCTCTGAACTTCTCTAGGTTTTTAAGTGTCATTTTCCCTTCCTCGTGGAGGGTCGTCCCTTCTGGGTCGACGTTCATTGTTCAGAGGTTGTTGATTCGGCTTACTTGGCATGTTTCTTGGGGGGCGTCTTGCAGCGTCACGATAATTTTCTGTTAGGTGTCCATAGGACTGGTGATAGGTGCAATACTGTGACGTTTCACCCCTATTTCTAGGTTCAACACCTCGTCCCCTTGGCGGGCTCTTGTGGTTGGCTGGACACTAGTGCGTTACAGCACCAGGATTGACCTCCTCATAGGCTAGAGTCGGCACTGCATTGAGTGTTGTCACGGCCAGTTCTTGTCTATGGTTCATTGGAGCTTGACTGTCCATCAAATGGGAAGTAGGGCATCTTCCTCTTTGCATTTGTGGAGGTGGCAGACCTTGGCTAGCCCTGTTCCTGTGATCCTTTAACTCTTCAATAAGGATCTCATGCCTTATCATTTCCAAAAAGACGTCATAGGTGGCAAGGTCCTTGTTTTGTACATCTCTCCAAAAAAAAGAGTTTATGTCTAGTCTGCTTCTCAAGGCAATCAATGCTTCTCTATCCGTAACTTGTACACAGTATGTCATTTCATCAGTAAATCGAGAAATAAAATTTTTCAGAGATTCACCTTGCTGTTGTCTCATATCTTGCAACCTTTGGATGGGTCTTTCTCATTCCTTACTGGTTGCAAAGCGCTTTAAGAAAGTTTTCTTGAATTCGAGCCAATTTTGGATGCTTCCCTCTGGCAGTCTAGCGTGCCAAAGTTTTGCTCCTCCACTTAAGGTCAAGTGGAAAGCTCTGCACTTCATTACTGGGGTGGCCACTTTCAAATTCATACGTGTTTTGTAATTGTTCATATGTTTTGTGGGGTCTCCTTTCCCATCGTATTTTGGAATTTTAGGGAGTGTGAAGTGATTTAGCATGGGAGCATTCCTTATAGCCTCAGAGAAAGGAGAGTGTTCGTCATCATCATCCAGGTCGCTGGACCTCCGAGGCTCATCTGAATCCTCATTATCCTCTTGGTGAAGTTAGGGAGGTAGTTGGGAGGCTCCTGCTTCATTTCTAGCCCGTTCTCGCCTTTCGCGCCTATTTCTAGGAGGTCGGACCAAAGGCTCTTCTTGGTACATAGGCTGCTCCTCATTTGGACGAGGCTCCTATTGCCCATTTCTAAGCATTGGATGAGGAGGATAAATTGGCCTATTTCTAGGCGCTTAGGGTGAATGAGCTCGCCTATTTCTAGGTACCCCTGGGCCTATTCTATCGAAAACACTTGTAGACCTCTGGGGCCTATCTTCTTGTTGGTAATTCGAAGAAAAGTCGAATGGGGTTTCCTGTGGCCTTTCCGTAGCATAGTTACCCAATGGGTCTAT
Source organism: Fraxinus ornus (assembly GCA_903798235.1). Lineage (NCBI taxonomy): Eukaryota > Viridiplantae > Streptophyta > Magnoliopsida > Lamiales > Oleaceae > Fraxinus > Fraxinus ornus. The sequence continues at coordinate 44,487 of CAIGRF010267091.1, forward strand.
CTTGACCTTCCATTCTTGAGGTTCCTCCATTCCATTATAATGGTGTCCAGCCATTCTACTTTGGACTTCATCTTCCTCTTGATAATATGCTTGAGTTTCAGGAAAGACATCTTCAGGGGTTGTATGTTGAGGGCCTTGGTAGCCTCCTTGCCCTTGTACGTTCATCAGTATTTGCTGCATGGCTAGGTTCTGCTGACTGATATCTCTCATGTTGGTAACCATAGTTGCCATCTCCTTAGTAAGCTTGGCTGTGACCCTGCTTCCACATTTGGAACCTCCTCTTCTTCGCATGGGAGGTCTTGGGTGGGGTACTGGGGCGACATGTGAAGGTTTCCTTTCTTCAGGGTTTTTCCTCGATCTTCTGGGGCATTTTCGTCAGTGGAACTCATTTCTCGACTATTTAGTAAGCGAGTTTGTCCTCTTTCTCAAAGAGTGTCAAGTTCTCAGTCGTTCCTTTTTCAAGGACGATCCTTTCTCAAGGACAAGAACCTTCTTTCACCAAACTTTTTAAACTTAGTCTGGCTTCTTTCGCACGTGTATTCGTGGTTAAATGTAGAATCTTTCCACAGACGGCGTCAATCTGTTGACCCTAAAAAATGAACTTAATAGATATCGAGCCCACTCTTGCCACGTCAAGTATGGATCCAGCTCGTTTCTACCGGAATGGAATCGGTAGTTTGACTGGAATGGATGCGGGAGGCACTTTTCGGCAAGAGACAAAGATGTTCGGACCTCGACGGTATGATTACAGCGGTATCCGCGCTATCAACGAACACCCGATCGATTTCCCATATTATATCTCTCTTTTGTAATAGAATATGTGGAAGGATAGATATGATGCATAATGATAACACGTTTGTATTGGAATCCTGATATATTTGCTATGGTGTTTGTCGAAAATATGTAAAGAGCCAAGTATGTAAAATCTTATAAAATGTTTTATGAGATGAATGTATTTTGTGTTCGCCTAGCAGATATAGATTCCAACCCTTTTTCTATACAAATAGAGACAATTTATACTAGTCTAGCTGACGTAAAAGCCATTGGATCAAATCTACGTGGCAGCATCTCTGAACTCGAAGCCTCTTGTCAATGTTTATTCCATACAATTAGTGATTGGCAGAGGGTTTGTCGTCCTAGTGGTAGGCTGGCACACTGACACTCTTTATTATATGTCTCATCAATCACTTCTGAAAGATTTCCAGATCCATAATGATGGACAGCATCGAGTTTTGCTTGATCAGGGCCAGCCTTTGTTGAAGATCTCTTGATGGTAGAGGGCTTCAGATATCTTCGGGGGCTATTGTGCTTCGGATATAAAGAGTCTCTGTGTTTACATGGAAGGGCTTCAAGTAGGCCTCCGTTATTAGGGCTGAAGGGACATCGGACAAAAAGTGCTTCGGCTCTTGAAGGTGCCTTAGATAGCCATAGCTTTTGTTAACTTTGACCTGTAACCTTTTCTAAAGACCTTCCAATTAGCTCTCCGTCAACTTAACTACGGGGTGTACGTGGCTGCTCAAGTGGATATGCTGCTTACGTGGCAGCTCACATGGAGTGCTGATTTGGAACATCTAATTTTGGGGGGGTAACAACCATTTCTAATAAGATGTATCTTCTTAAACAATTTTTTGGTTTTAAATTGGATTCCACAGTTTATCTGGAGGTCAATATTGATAGATTTAGTAGATTATCCCATAATATTACCAATATGTGATAAGAAATTCTCAAAAGATTAGCTGCCTATGGTTTCACTAAATTCAGTTGATGACAAATATAAGGATGTTAAGAATGCAATTGAATATGGTATACGAATCCTAACCACTGATATTATTACTAGTGCTTTGACATACAAAGAGTTAGAATTAAAATATAAGGGTAGAGAATTTGTCGGTGAGGAAAATTTCCAAGAATGGTAATTCTAACAAGAAGAATGGATACAAAAAGAAAGGAAAATCCAAAGATAAAATAAAAGGTAAAGCAAAAGGGAAATGTTTTTACTATAAAAAAGGTCATTTTATTAAGGATTGTCCCAAAAGATTTACTGAGAAGAAAAACAAGTCTAAGACTGATGTAGGAGCAGCTTTAGCTATAAAGATAAAGCTAATAATAATAAAGTTTACGTTGCTATAAACTATTAGCTTAGTCAAGAACGAATCCTTGACTCCGGCTGCACTTTTTACATTTATCCTAATAAAGATGTTGGAAGTCTTGTTGTTCAAAATCATAATTTGATGGACTAAAACGTTTATGTATGGATGAATTTGGAATAGAAAAGAATGAATTTGAAAAATCTGACCATTAATTTTCAACATGATTTTGGTGGTTTTTTTGTGAAGCAACATACCTTTTCAACATGGTTTGAAATCATTGAACATTTTAAATATGAGTTAATTATCATTCCAAAATAACTTCTTAATCACTTGAGATCATTCCATTTCATCCTAAATTCTATCCAATTATTTTGTTCTTCATATAATCACTTTTATATGCCTTTTTTCACTTGTTCACTTTGAAGAATCACTTGAAGCTTTTGGTGTTCTTCATTTAGGCTTGAATCCTACAAACTATTCGTCATTATAATCCTTAAAAGCTTTGGTGGAGGAGGCAAATACCATTTGAGGACAACGATATTATTTTCGTGATCAAGTCTTATTTCTGTTTCCATTTTCCTTTCATCTTCTTGTTCCTTTTTTGTTTCCATTGTTGTAATTTTTTCCAACATTCTCAAACGATATTACATAATTTATTGCGATGGAAATAGAGTCTACACTTGCAACTATCAAGATCATGAATCAAGACTTGGTATGATTGGATAGATTTGACGGTGCAAACTTCACTAGATGGCATGACAAACTGAAATTCCTTCTTACAGTGTTGAAGATTTTTTATATTCTTGATCCGAAATTGGAGCCTATTCTCGAAGCAAATGATGAAGATACTTATGAAATTCGTGCGGAAAGAAAAAAACGGGAAGATGATGAATTGATATGCCAGGGTCATATTCTAAATGCACTATCGGATCGATTGTATGATCTTTATACCAACATTACTTCGACAAAAGAAATTTGGTACACTCTTGAAAGTAAATATAAAGCTGAAGAAGAAGGTACGAAGAAATTTTTGATTTCTAAATATTTTGATTTCAAAATGCTTGATAATATTCCATTGTTGCCTCAAGTGCATGAACTACAAGTTATAGTCAACAAAATGAAAGCAATGAAAATCAACTTCCCGAAACCTTTCAAGTGGGAGCAATTATTGCTAAACCCTCTGGGTCTTGGAAAGGTTATGGGAAGAAGATTCTTCATAATTCTGAAGACTTCTCTTTGGAGTAAATACAAAAACACCTTCGCATANNNAGAAGAAAAACAAGTCTAAGACTGATGTAGGAGCAGCTTTAGCTATAAAGATAAAGCTAATAATAATAAAGTTTACGTTGCTATAAACTATTAGCTTAGTCAAGAACGAATCCTTGACTCCGGCTGCACTTTTTACATTTATCCTAATAAAGATGTTGGAAGTCTTGTTGTTCAAAATCATAATTTGATGGACTAAAACGTTTATGTATGGATGAATTTGGAATAGAAAAGAATGAATTTGAAAAATCTGACCATTAATTTTCAACATGATTTTGGTGGTTTTCTTGTGAAGCAACATACCTTTTCAACATGGTTTGAAATCATTGAACATTTTAAATATGAGTTAATTATCATTCCAAAATAACTTTTTAATCACTTGAGATCATTCCATTTCATCCTAAATTCTATCCAATTATTTTGTTCTTCATATAATCACTTTTATATGCCTTTTTTCACTTGTTCACTTTGAAGAATCACTTGAAGCTTTTGGTGTTCTTCATTTAGGCTTGAATCCTACAAACTATTCGTCATTATAATCCTTAAAAGCTTTGGTGGAGGAGGCAAATACCATTTGAGGACAACGATATTATTTTCGTGATCAAGTCTTATTTCTGTTTCCATTTTCCTTTCATCTTCTTGTTCCTTTTTTGTTTCCATTGTTGTAATTTTTTCCAACATTCTCAAACGATATTACATAATTTATTGCGATGGAAATAGAGTCTACACTTGCAACTATCAAGATCATGAATCAAGACTTGGTATGATTGGATAGATTTGACGGTGCAAACTTCACTAGATGGCATGACAAACTGAAATTCCTTCTTACAGTGTTGAAGATTTTTTATATTCTTGATCCGAAATTGGAGCCTATTCTCGAAGCAAATGATGAAGATACTTATGAAATTCGTGCGGAAAGAAAAAAACGGGAAGATGATGAATTGATATGCCAGGGTCATATTCTAAATGCACTATCGGATCGATTGTATGATCTTTATACCAACATTACTTCGACAAAAGAAATTTGGTACACTCTTGAAAGTAAATATAAAGCTGAAGAAGAAGGTACGAAGAAATTTTTGATTTCTAAATATTTTGATTTCAAAATGCTTGATAATATTCCATTGTTGCCTCAAGTGCATGAACTACAAGTTATAGTCAACAAAATGAAAGCAATGAAAATCAACTTCCCGAAACCTTTCAAGTGGGAGCAATTATTGCTAAACCCTCTGGGTCTTGGAAAGGTTATGGGAAGAAGATTCTTCATAATTCTGAAGACTTCTCTTTGGAGTAAATACAAAAACACCTTCGCATAGAGGAAGAATCAAGGGCAAGAGATAATACCGAAAGTTCTTATGATGGCTCTTCGAAAGCCAATATCGTGGATAATGTTGACAACACCAACAAGAACAAGAAGAAGGGAAAACCTCTTGGTCCTAGAAAGGATAAAAGGAAGTTCAAAAATAAGTCCAAGTCGAGTTTTGATGGCAAAACCCGAAATAAAAACCGTTTTGAATTCGGGAAACTTGTACGAACTCATAATGGGTATTTTGTTGAAAAATGCTATTCTACTGATGGAATGGTCAAATTATGTACTATGGAGGATAATTTTAATAAAAAAAATCATATGCTTATATTGTTGATTCTTTTAATATATAGCATGGTAGATTAGCACATATAGGAGTTAGTTCTATGAAAGAATGATTAAATGTGGTATGATACAATGTGATATTAATAACTTAGAGAATTGTGAAAGTTGTATTAAATCTAAAATGATTAGAAAACCATTTCATAGTGTAGTAAGATCAACATGTTTACTTGAAATTATTCATTCAGATATATGTGAGTTGAATGACATGCTGACTAGAGGTGGTAATAAATATTTTATTATATTTATTGATGATTGTTCTAGGTATACATATGTGTATTTATTCAAACATAAGGATGAAACCTTTAGTGCCTTTAAGACTTATAAACTTGAGGATGAAAATCAATTAGGAAAGGATATTCAAACCTTAAGAAGCGATAGAGGTGGATAATACTTTTCAAATGAATTCAACTCATTTTGTGAACAAAATAGCATTATACACCAATGTTCTGCACCACGAGCACATGAACAAAATGGTTTAGCTAAAAGAAAAAATAGGACATTCTTAGAAATGATAAATGCTATATTGTTAAATTATGGATTACCATATAATTTATGGGGTGAAGCCTTACTCAGTGTATGTCACATAGTAAATAGGATTCCTTCGAAAAAGAATAAGGTTTCTCCATATGAAGTTTGGAAATATAGGAAACCTAATGTCAGTTATTTTAGAGTGTGGGGGTGTCTTGCATACCATAAGAATATGGATCCTATGAGAACAAAATTAGGTCCTGGAGGTATTAAATGTGCCTTTGTGGGATATTCTTTAAATAGCAAGGCTTTTAGGTTATTAAACCTAGAATCAAATGTTATAATAGAATCTAGGGATGTAGAGTTTTTTGAGAATGAATTGGTAACAAGAAATTCTCAAAATAAAACTTATACAGACATTCCAACTTCTAGAGAATCACAAAATGATACATCTACAAAAGATGTTGAACTCAAAGAAGTAAAAGGCTTAGAAAAGAAAAAGGATTAGAATCAGATGAGGTGGATTCCCAACTTATTTCAGTCTATCTAGTAGAAGGAGATAAAAAGGATGTTGCAAGAACAATTCCATTTGTTCTTCAAGTCGAAAGTGATCTTAAAACTTATAAGGAAGTCATGTCTTCTAGAGATTGTATTTTTTGGAAAGAAGCAATTAATAATGAGATGAATTCTATTATTTCAAACAACACTTGGGAAATAGTTGATTTGCCAAAGGGTTCTAAATCCATTGGTTGTAAATAGGTGTTTAGAAGGAAATATAATTCCGATGGAATACTTAATATCTATAAAGTTAGATTAGTAGCTAAAGGATATCGTCAAAATGAAGGAATAGATTACTTTGACACATATGCACCTATGGCCAGAATAACTTCGATAAGGATTTTATTTGCACTAGCATCTATTTATGATTTACATGTTCATCAAATGAATGTCAAGACGACATTTTTGAATGGAGATCTCGAGGATGAGGTCTATATGGAACAACTAGAAGGGCTCGTTCTACTGAGAAATAAACATAAAGTGTGCAAATTAATCAAATCCTTATATGGATTAAAATAAGTCCCTAAAATGGCATGAGAAATTTGACTTCAAAGTAATGTCAAATGGTTTTAATCACAACTCGGTAGACAAATGTCTATATACTAAAGTTAGTGACAATATAATCACTATAATATGTCTATACGTGGATGATATGTTGATCATTAGCAACAATATAGACGAAATCAAAGAAACAAAGAGGTTTCTATCTTCCATGTTCAAAATGAAAGATCTTGAACAAGTGGATACTATCCTTGGTATCATGATTAAAATGATAGTGGGGATTTTACATTGAGTCAATCACATTATGTTGAGAATGTGACAAATAAGTTCAAACATTTGAAACATTAAAGAAGCTAATACCCCGTTTGATCCAAGTATCAAATTGACTAAGAACGATGGAAGAGCAATAGCTCAAATGGAATATGCAAGTGCAATTGGAAGTCTTATGTACGCTGCACAATGTACAAGACCTGATGTAGCATTTGTCGTGAGTAAACTAAGTAGGTTTACTAGCAATCCAAGTTCCGAACATTGGAAGGCTATCGGTAGGGTTCTTGGTTATTTGAAGAAAACCAAAGACCTTGGGCTACAATATACAAGATTCCCTAAAATTTTGGAAGGATATATTGACGCAAGTTGGATATCAAGTGTAGGAGAAAATAAATCCACTACAGGTTGGATATTTACTGTTGGAGGAGGTGCAGTTTCTTGGAAGTCTAAGAAACAAACTTGCATTACTCACTCAACAATGGAATCGGAGTTTGTAACATTGGCCGAAGTCGGAAAAGAGGCTGAGTGGCTAAGAGATTTGTTGTATGAAATACCATTCGATATAAAGGATATTTCATCAATACCTATCTTGTGTGATAGTCAAACTACTCTTGCTCGAGCTTATAGAGAACTATATAATGGAAAGTCTAGACACATGAGTCTAAGACACGAGTATGTAAGGAAATTAATCAAGCATGAAATAATTTCTTTTACGTTTGTTAAGTCTAGTGAGAACGTAACATATCCGTTTACTAAACCTCTTATGAGAGAGTTAGTAAGATCGACTTCAAATAGGATGGGGTTGAAACTCCTTAAATAAATCAACCAATGATAGCAACCCTACCAAATTATACTAAATAAGTATATTTAGGTTCAAGGGGGTAATAACAAGTCATTCGATAAGTGGATGAATCTCAACACTATGAAAATTATTAAATCCTATCGTTGATGAATAGTGTTGGTTGTTACTGTTAGAGGGTGGAATTATAAATTATTAATGAAGTTCAGTATGGAGTACAATTATCTTTAAAAGTAACAAAAATACTGGAAGAACTTCACCTATGTGAACTTCGAGGTGGTACTACCTCATTAGAGAGTTGGAGTTTTCTCTCTTAAAAGTTCAAAGAAATAGGATAAGTGAAAGACCATATTAGCACTAAGCGGGTTAGAGGAACTTGTGAAATTGTAGACTTATGTGTGTGATTTCATTGGTATTGTTATAAGGAATAACTGGTTCAAAGCATTCTAGCTACCTGGAATTTCGATGATGCTTTATGAGATTTACACTACGGTTATATTTAAATCGAAAGATATCTAACTCTTATGCATAAATGTTGATATTTGAGATTATATGATAAGAGTTGATTTTGAACAAGGGGGGGATTGTTGGAAATCTTATTGTTCAATATCATAATTTGATGGATTAAAACGTTTATGTATGGATGAATTTGGAATAGAAAAGAATGAATTTGAAAAATCTGACCATTAATTTCAAATTTTGGTAGTTTTCTTGTAAAGCAACATACATTTTCAACATGATTTTGGTGGTTTTCTTGTGAAGCAACATACCTTTTCAACATGGTTTGGAACCATTTTGTGTGGGAATGATTGAACACTATAAATATGAGTTAATTATCATTCCAAAATAACTTTTTAATCATTTGAGATCATTCCATTTCATCCTGAATTCTGTCCAATTATTTTGTTCTTCATATAACCACTTTTATATACCTTTTTTCACTTGTTCACTTTGAAGAATCACTTGAAGCTTTTGGCGTTCTTCATTTCAGGTTTGAATCCTACAAACTATTTGTCATTATAATCCTCAAAAGTTTTGGTGGAGGAGGCAAATATCGTTTGAGGACAACGATACTATTTTCGTGATCAAGTCTTATTTCTGCTTTCGTTTTCCTTTCATCTTCTTGTTCCTTTTTTGTTTCCATTGTTGTAATTTTTTCCAACAAAAGAATGGTTTATTGAATATAAAATTATAAATGGAGGTCAATTTTTAATGGATAATCATATGTCACTCCGACTAAAGGGGTGGGAACAATCACATTAATACTGAAAGATAATACGCACCGAGAATCACAGATGTAGTATACCAAATGTTAGACAGAAGCACTCTAAATCAACCGAAATCATTTTTCTCTACAATTTTTTATTTCTTTGAACATATATCTAGGGCTGGGCAAAGAGTCGGGTCGGGCCCATTTCCGACCCGACCCGACCCGAATTTATCGATTTTGGGCCATTTCCCAAACTGAACCGGCCCGTTCGTTCACAGAACCCGACCTGGCCCGAACCAACTCGGTTCGGGCCGGTTACAATATTTTTTTTTTCCGATTAATTCAAATTGTCAAATGAATCCTTATATGCCTAAAATAAAATCAGAAAAAGTTTCAATATTTTTTTCTTCTTGTTGATAATTGTTTGTCGTTTTCATAAATCATGATATCGTAAAAAGATCGAAACAAGATAATTTAGTCAAATTAAAAACATACAAATTAAACTAAACAAAATCAAAATAGCCATCAAGCATGAAAATAAAATTTAAATATTACAGTTATCCAATAATTAAAAATATTACAGTAATTCAAATTCAATAAATAATAAGTTCAAATGTTACAACTTCCAAGTTATCACACAAGCTTTAAACTTCATTTGATTTCTCCGATTTCAAAAGCTCTACAAAAAAAAAAAATGATTAAATTAGGAATGAATTTGATAAAATATATATTTAACATAATCATGGAATAACTACATTACCTTCATCCAACTTATTGTATTCCTCCACATCTTCCATGCAGATTTTCTCCATGCTTATAGATTCTTTAATCCAATTTTGTGTACACACCAAAACTTCCATCATTATAGGAGTTAAAGAACTACGAAATGGATCAAGAATTCTTCCTCCGGTAGTGAAAGCACTTTCTAAAGCCACTGTAGACACTTGAATAGCCATTACATCTCTTGCAAGTTTTGACAATGTACCATATTTGTTTCCATTAACTTTCCACCAATTAAGAATATCAAAAGTATCGTCTTCAATATCTTCACAAGCATCTAACAAGTATCTATCCACATCATTTTTTAATTCAATTAAATCTTTTGCTACTTGTGATCTCTTAAACTTAGAAAGACGAGAAAGAGAGACACTTGAAGTGGGACTTTCTTTTGCAGAAGAAACCTCACTTGAAGAATTCAAGTCACTAAATACTTGATTGCTTTGAGAGTTTACTTCACATCTCACATACCAATCATAAATAGAAATCAAATTGTCTTTCAAAATCTTTGTCATATTACAAGCAACTTCCTTATCTTTATAAATATCACCAAAATAAAAATCAGCATATACCAATTTGTATCGTGGATCAAGCACAATAGACCTTAAAAAATAATTTACATACTGCACATCATCCTCCTCTAAGCTTTCAAAAGCTTTTTGAAATTTTAAAGCGGCTTCCAACATCAAATATGTTGAATTCCACATCGTTGGTACATCCAAAAATACAAGTGATTTACAATCAATTTTTTCTTCCCACGCACATTCCTTTAACTTTTGTTCTCTAGCAGGAGAAGATTTAACATATTTCACATCATTGCGAATACTAACAATTGAATCATGTGCTTCCTTCAACCCCTCACACACAATCAAATTAACAATATGCGCACAACACCTCATGTGCAGGTACTTTCCATCTAAAACACACACATCACCACTTCGACCAATCATCTTCCTCTTAATATAAGAAATAGCTGTTTCATTTGTAGTTGCATTGTCAACTGTGATTGTAAACAATCTCTCAATGCCCCATGCACGCAAACAAGTCTCAATAGTTTTACCAATAGTTTCACCCTTATGATTAGCAATCACACAGAAGCCCAAAATAAATTTATGAAGTTTCCAATCAGAATCAACATAGTGTGCTGTGAGACACATATAATTAATATTTTGAATGGAACTCCAAGTATCAGTTGTAAGAGAAACTCTTTGACGTTGGATCATTTCTTTCAATTGCAACTTTTGATCCAAATACAATTGATAAATATCTCTAGCAACAGTTCTACGAGATGGAGGATCAAATTTAGGACATGCTACCTTACAAAATTCTCTAAACCCCTCACCTTCGACAAACCTAAAAGGTAATTCATCTAATATTATCATTTTAGCACATGCAAGCCTACACTCTTCCTTGTTAAAGCCAACTAGAATATTCAAGCCGCTCTCAGTTGGGCTTTTTTGTCGTTTATCTTCCAATCTTCCGGGATATTTCTTACAATAAAGAACTAAATGATTCCTCAAGGTACTAGTCCCATACTTCCTAGCCCCACAAGCATAATCTTGCCCACAATAGTTGCATGCACACCTAACATCTTCTGCGTTTGGATTTCCTAAAACTGTGAAGTGTTCCCACACATCCGAAGATTTTCTATTTTTTCTCTTCCCTAAACATGATGGTGGAAGTGGAGGAACAAATGCTGAAGGAGTTTCACCAATAGCTTCAATTTCACTATCTATATCCATGTTCATATCTATACAAATCACACAAAAGAACATCAATCCAAGCACAATACATATATATATATATGTGAGAAAGTATTTCTAGTTTGCAATAGCCCCACACAGCATACTAAATTGTACAGATGGGATGATATGATGTCTGCAGTTACACCAGATGAGGATATCTTCTACTGTGTGGGGCTATTGCATTCAGGCAGTTTTAACGACTGGCAAGATTTGGACAATCAAAACAATGAAATTCTGGATTTCTGTGATAGAGCTGGAATAAAGATGAAGCGATATCTTCCACACTACAAATCCAAGGAAGATTGGATAAAGCATTTTGGGTCAAAATGGGACACTTTTCTAGAAAGGAAAGCACAGTTTGATCCAAGAACGATATTGTCACCAGGACAAAAAATCTTCAATTCTGTTTGAAAGATAAATGCATAAACTTCTTAGCCATTTGAGTTGCTAATACAGTATAACTTGCAGATTAATTAATTTTAATGTTATTTATCTTTAAATAAAGATTGTGGTTAATCATTAATAATTATTTTATCCAGTTATTGGAATGGAGCACCTTATGTTTAGATATAATAAAATTTGGAAGATGTGTTTATAAGCTTGAGTATCGAAGTGTCTAGTTGGATAAATTAGAATTAATGGTAAAATTCTTAACAACTCTGCTGAAATTAAAACCACTAAATTGTAATTTTAAAAAGTTAAAAGCAAAAAATTGGGAAGCAACGAACAAAAATCCAAGTAGGTGGGAAATCAATCAATCAAATTAAAGAACTCAACGACAAGTCGCAAGGCTGTTTACTTTGAATCTTCATATTTGAATCATATGAAGACTGTCACCAAGGCAGAAAAATAAAATGCAGAAGGATTTTAAGTTTCTTTACCTTCACTTGGAGTCTCAGGAACTTCACATAATCCACAATTTCGTCAAATATTACTGCCCTATCAGTCTGCATAAAACATTTGGATTTGAATATGAACAATAACCCTTCTTGAAGATTAGGAAAGCAGAATTTTAGAATACAGAAAAATTTATTAGATGATGGTAGCAAAATAAACTGACCTCAGTTTCCAAAAAATAATAAAGAAAAGAAAAGAAAAGAATAATAAGTTTGATAGTCAAGCAATATCTTTCTTTATTCCACAATCTACCATTCAATACCAAAAGCATCAAAATCCCAAACTTTTAAATATACCCTTCAGATCCACGAAATCATCGCAGAAAATCATCCAGAAACCCAAAAGTTCCTTCCTTTTGAGTTACCAGAAAACCCCCAATTCTAGATTTTAATCTTAAAAATGTCGCTAAAAATTTTAAAAAAATATATGGGTACACATATTTGGATAGAGAAAGTTCACATCTGTGACTCCTTGGGGGCTAGATATAAAAAACCCAAATTTCGTTCTGCATAGTAGAAAATAATTGGATAACAAACTTGACTTATATTAACAATATATTGCAGAGGCATAAAAAGTGAAGGAATCTAAGGAAACAAAATATGCGGGGAAACAATGAAGAATGCTTCTGAGAGAGGTCCGTGTAAGAACTAACAATGGGATAAGAACATTGTAGTTTTTGCACAAATTCTTTATGAGGTGATTTACCAAAATAACAAAGAAAAAAATTCCTTACCTTACAGAAATACTTGATTTAGGTCCTCGGAGGCGAGAGAAGAGAGTGAGAAGCTGAGGCGGAGGTGACTTTGAAGGAGGAGGAGGGGGCGACTTTGAAGCAGACGAGGAGAGGAGGAGGCGAAGTGGCGCTGAACTCTGGTTTTGAAGAAGGGAGCATACGAGGAGGAGGAGGAGGCGAAGTGGAGGAATATGGTTTTTTAATTGGGTTAGGTCAGTTTAACTGGGTTTAAATCCGAACCGACCCAATCCAAATAACTTTACACTAATTTAAAAACCGACCCAACCCATTTTTATTTTAAACCGACCCAATCCGACCCGTTTCGGGTTGGGTTGGGTCTGTTTTGCGGTTTGCGGTTTATGGGCCCAGCCCTACATATATCTGTTTAATTTGAAACATTTTTGTTGGGTCCCAAAGCACAAACATCACTATTCTTGTAAAATGGAATTATTAATTCTGTTTTTAATCATAGGTTAAGAAACGTAAGAAACGAAATTAAATAATGCACCCAACATTGATTTGTCATACTTTCATTAACAAAATAATCAACTATCAATTTACAATCATTACTTTGATAACTAGCAAGAAACATGAATAACCAAACATAATTCAACTATTTTTCTCTCATTTTTCAATTAATATATATGTATTTTAGATGTGAATTGCTAAAATCTTCAGTCTCATATAAATTATTTAAGCAGCAGTGTTAAAACTTGAAATTTTGTAAAATGCAATAATGATAAAATACAATAGATAGTGGGTTTGCTCTCGAAATGTAGATGGCAAAACTCATTCTCTATTTTAAGAAAGTTCAAATAAAAAGTTATTGAAGCCTAAGTTTGACTATTTGAAAGAACATCTTCATTTTAAAAAGTCAATTAGAGATACTATTAACATTAATGTTTTTGCATCATTTCTATTTTGTGTAAAGTTTCTAATATAAAGAGTAAGGGGTTGTTCTCATTGTGTTTCATTATTGTGTTTTGAATTTATTTTGAGTTTTATGTTTGAAGTGTCCATTTTGAAATTGTTGAAAATGTATTCTGTTTGCCATTTTGAAAAATTGTTTTGAAAACACTCAAAACTCGTTTTGAAAATTCTGGCTTGATTACAACTGAAAACACCAAAAACAACAAATTTGTCGTTTTTGGAACGCGTTTTCACTATTTTGAAAAATCGAAAATAGGAAACGATTTGAAAATGGTAAAAAGAACATGCCCTAAACCTTTCTGGAAAATGGAAACAACTACAAGTTTATTTCTCCAATGTATCAAATTAGCTCAGTATGCATCCACGAGCCCACTAATATTCACAACTGAGAACTTAAACACCCAATCAAGATGTTCAAACCCCTTGTGGGCATAAGTAATGCTATTCACGATTCATCATTATTTGTGATTCACGGATTTCTTAACTGGTAGTGGGCCCTTTTCAATAAATTACATATTACTGTCACTTAGATTGACGATGATGACAACTAACCATAAATAATATTATTTTGATAAAACTATCAACTAATTAGCTCAGTATGCAATAATGATCGTTAGGGATATAAGCACTATAATGAGCAAAGACTAAAAAACTTAAATGCAATTAAAATTTGGCTCAAGAAATAAAAAATGTTATATGAATATAATTACCCATATATTTTTTGTAACTTTATGGTATTTTGTTAGTAATTCCCATATTTAATTATTTATTAAATTTGAAATTATGATTGGATTACAAAATTATATTGCAAATGGCTTACCCTATGTAATTAGGATGAGCCATCTTACTGGTATAATTTCAAAATTATTGCAAAAATCACTCCATGTAATTTACAAAAATGTTGCTGATTACCCTAGGTTTCTAAATCATTCAAGAACCTCATTTAAAAAAAAAAAAAAAATTAAAAACAAGAGAAAAATTGTACTCCCTCCGTGCCATAAATATAGGGGAACAATACATTTCTAAGGTGTTTACTTTACACATTTTCAAAAATACAAAAACAAGTTTGAAAATTCACAAATCATGTTTTTTAAATTTTTAATTAAGAATTAATGAATTATTAAATCAATTTATTATTAAATATTTATTT
>CAIGRF010267091.1:68622-91785 GCA_903798235.1 Fraxinus ornus
GAATTCGATCATCTAAAATGTCAAAAACTGGTCTCAAGATGAGACTGAAAATCGGTGCAAAACTTTTCAGCTTGAAGGTTGATATGTGATAATGTCTTGGCTATATTTCATCCCTTTGACTCATTTCTTCATCCAATTGGCCTCTAAAACTCCCGAATCTTCATCCCAAGGTTAGAAACAAGTTTATAGTATTTGCTCTTTAGTTTCTGAACTTTCATTTCCTTTCACTTTGGTCCATTTTTACATATTTCTTCCAAATTACACCATATCCATAGAATTGCCACATAAACCAAAATATGTGAATACTTAGTACATTTAGGCATAAAATAGTCATATGAACACATTAAATAAAAATGTAAAATGTGTAATTTATATTCCTATCAAAAACACTTAAGTAGTCACTTGATCCTTTTGCAAGGCGACAGTTCTAGATACAAATTCGTATTCTCCACTCCGCTCGTTCTAAAGCTTCAACTCTCTGAGATATTTGATCAATCAAATTAATTTCCCCCATAAGTTAACTAAAGAACTATTAAACTCACAAAAAGATATATGCAACTTTATTAAAAATTCAAATGAAATACTTAACGATCAAGTGGAATTTAATTCTTCGTACAGTCATGCTATAAAATTAAATTTTATACATTGTCTATTCAATACACTCGAAGAGTAATAGTATCATACTAAAAAGTTACTGCGACAAAGACAAATTACATTCCATATAATGTATTAGTCAATGCTACAACTTTCCACTATAAGGTGCTAACCAAAAACATTGGTTGTGGACATTTTTATTTATGATCAAAATGTAAGTTATACTATCACAAATTCACTTTTATTCACAATATGCTACTAAATGCAAGCATCTAACTTATACTATCACAACACAAGTTCACTTTCATTCATATGCTCAATATTAAAAAAAAAATTATTTATTACAAATTTGTTATTTAACTATAACAAAATTATTCTATATGGTCATACAATCCAACAAATCTCCCACTTGTCCTAGAATATTTGTCATATCTTGCAACTTCATGCCTTTTAGATGTCCCTTGAGAACCTTAGCCGATAAACTTTTAGTAAATGGTCCATGAGGTTATCCTCAGTAACAATCTTATTGACGATCGCATCTCACCTACCAACAGTCTCTTTCAAGAGATGATATTTTCCTTTTTGTTTACCTTTCTCGTGATTCATTGGGTATTTAGTATTTGCATCTGCCCCATTGTTATCAAAATACAGTGTCAAGGGTTGTTCATATGCAAGCATCACTTCAATGTACGTTAATAATTTTTTGAGCCACATTGCCTCTTTAGCAGCTTCACAAGCTGTTACATACTTGGCCTCTATAGTGGAATCAGCAATGCACAATTTATTGATACTTCTCCATGTTATGGCCTCACCATCAAGTGTAAATAACGATCCCAATACAAACTTACGAGAGCTTTATCAACCTGAAAGTCTGAACCAGTTTAACCTACAAGAACAAGATCTGATAAAGAATAAGCTAGCATGAAGTTCCTTGTTCTCCGAAGCTACTTAAGAACATGCTTTATAGCCCTCCAATGTTGAGGTCAAGGATTAGATTAATATCAACTTACCATGCCAACGATATAATAAATATTAGGTCTAGTGTAGAACATAACATATAAGAGACTATATATTGTTGACGTATAAGGTATTGTACTCCTCATTAGTCTTAGAGGTTGGATTCCATGCCTGAATGGAAAATTTTCCCTTTAAGAATCTTATATGGAAAATATGACAAGTATCCTATCAATATATTAAGCCTGGAAAGAGCTACCATCTTGTTCTTTTGATATCTCAGTATCTGAATACCTAGAACATAGTTAGAATCACCCAAGTCTCTCATATAGAATTGTTGGGCCAGCCATGCTTCCATAGACAGTAATGCTCACACATTATTTCCAACGACTATAATTAGGGGTTAACATGGTTTGATTTTGACGACTTGTGAAATTTTTTCAAACCAAACCATTTAAATTAATTTAGAATTTTTTTCAAACAAAACCAAATCAAACCACTTTTTCGGTTTGACTTGGTTTAAACCCCCCCCACCCCACCACACACACACTCATTGAATAAGTTAAATCATAAATATTATTAATATTATCATTAAAAATATTACTAAACCATTAGAAGAAGAATACTTTGCGTAAACCTCAATGGGAGTATCAATAGTCTTATTATCAATAAGTCTAGCCCGCTCAAGAATATCTGCAACATATTTTGACTAAGAAAGAAAACAACCTCTGGGTGAGCAGGCTACCTCAATACCCAAGAAATATCGTAGAGAGCCCAAATCCTTCATTTCAAACTATCAGCTAACTCTGTCTTAAAAATTGAAATACCATCAATATCATCACTAGTAATAATCATATCATCAACATATAAATATAGAATGATACGACCTGCATCAGTGCACTTAACAAAAAGAGCAGAATCATGATTATTAGAAGAAAATCTAAGGGAAGAGATCACAGCAGAAAATTTCTCAAACTAAGCACGAGGTGCTTGTTTGAGACCATATAATGCTTTCTTTAGCTTGCAAACATACCCAAAATCATGTGCAATACCAGGAGGGGGAGCCATATAAAATTCTTCTTGAAGATCTCCATTCAAGAAGACATTTTTAACATTAAGTTGAGAGATACGCCACTGACCAATCGAAGCTACTGCAATAAGAGTACGAATAGTAGTCATTTTTGCAACAGGAGTAAATGTCTTCTCATAATCCATACCATACTGTTGAGAGTACCCTTTTACAACCAACCTAGCTTTGTATCGTTCAATTGATCCATCAGAATTAGTCTTGATTTTATACACCCAACGACAACCCACAATACTCTTACCAGGAGGTAGATGAACTAAATCCAAAGTACCAATCTTATGCAAAGCAGAAAGTTCCTCATCTATAGCTTGCTGCCAAAGAGGATCAAGAATTGCCTCTTTATAGGAAGAGGGCTCAGAGAGACAATCAATATAAGCTAAAAAGGAAGTAAAAGATAAATAATAACATGAATAAGCAAAATCTGGTAACTTTGTAGACTTACGAATGCGTGTGGATTGACGTAGAGGTGGATCCACAATCTCAGATGAAGCTTGAGGGACCATAGGAAAAGATGGACCTTCAGGAGTACTGGAGAGTAAAGTGTTAATACATGTAGAATGATCAGTACAAATTGGTTGTAAAGATAACGGGGTAAGAACATGAGATGGGGTATTTGAAGTACTAGGAACCTGAGATAACAAACTATCAGAATCGTCAGAAAAAGGATCTATACGAATGAGATCAGATCTAGTCAAACTATGAGTAGTGGATGAAATAGAAAAGAAAGGTATACGCTCGAGAAAAACAACACGACGAGATACATAAAGTTTTTGAGTTGTTGGATCAAAACAACGATACCCCTTTTTGCCTTCACCATAACCAAGAAAGACATAAATAGCAGACCGAGATGACAACTTGCTACGTTCTACATGAGGACGAAGAACGAAACAAGTACAACAAAAAACTCTAAAGAAAGAATAATCAGGGGCATGCCTAAATAACTTTTCGAAAGCAGAAAACCCTGAAATATGAGAAGATGAAATTGTATTAATCAAACTTACAGCAGTAAGAACAGCTTCATCCCAAAACACACTAGGAACGGAAGCAGACAACAAGAGAGAACGAGCAGTTTCAACAATGTGCCTATGTTTTCTTTCATTAACACCATTTTGCTCAGGAGTATCTGTACATGAAATTTGGTGAATAGTTCAATCTAAGGCAAGCAATTCACAAAATTTAGTAGAAGTGTATTCCCCACCCAAATCACACCTAAAACATTTGATAACAGCAGAATGTTGAGTTTTGACAAGAGCACGAAATGCTGAGTATATCTCAAATAATTCAGAACGATATTTCATTAAGTAAACCCAACAATAACGAGTATGATCATCAATAAAAGAAACATAATATCGAGACCCTCCTTTTGTGGCAATATGAGAAGGCCCCCATACATCAGAATGAATTAAATCAAATGGAGAAGAAGAAACAAAAATACTTCGATTAAAAGGTAAAGCTGAAAATTTTGACAGTTTACATCCACTACAATTAGAAATATCACAGGGTTGCAAATTTCCTAAAGCCCATTTAGAAGCCAAAAATCTCAAACGAGAAGACGAAACATAACCTAAGCGAAAATGCCATAAATAAAAACTAGAAAAAGAAGGACTCAAACGAAAAGAATACAAATTAACACTAGGAGCAGTAGCAGCAACATGTACTTTTAACTCATCCAAAATATATAGTCCACCCTTCCTACGACCTGTCCCAATCAGCTTCTGAGATGCAGGTCCTCCACATAACAAGAAGAAGAGGAAAATGTGACTAAATTACCAAAATCACATAACTGACCAACATAAGTAAGATTTAATTTGAGTTTCGGAATATGATAAACATTAGGGAGAGATAAGTGAGGTGTGACAATAGAAACAACACCTGCTAAAGGCATAGGAGTGCCATCAGCAGTCATGACAGGGATAGAAGATGAAGGAGACACAGAAGCAAAAGATGAAAAATCTGGAGACATATGATGTGAAGCACCAGAATCCAAGATCCATACAGAATGTGACATACTTGAAGAACCTTTAGGCAGCTGACCTACAGAAGAAGAAGAAGCAAATATAGCTTGTGGTTGTAAGGAGAGAAACTTCTGAAATTGCTCAGCCAGAGTACTAGGATCGGTGAAGGGACCTGATGAAACTACTGCTGCAGTATTAGACTGTGGTAGTTTATAGCCCTGGGGTGGTCTATGAGCATTTGATTGTGATTGGTTGCCAGGCTTCCAAGCTTGAAATTGTTGATGAGATTGATTCTGTTGCCTCAACTTAGGACACTGAGCTTTTAATGACTTTTCTGCTTACAGAAGCTGCACTCGTTGGGGGCAATCCTTACGTAAAATTTATTCTGATTATTAGAGAGTAACTTAGAAGGCATTGCTAACACAGAAGGATTAGAAGTAGAGATGATCCCCTTTTCAGAATAAGATTTGAGACGTATTTCTTCAGCCAATAACTCACTAACAACCGAGTCAACAGAAGAAAGTGGAGAACGATGCAGAATTGAACCTCTAAGTCCTTCAAAATCACTACGAAGTGCAGTTAAAAAATTGTACCAACCGTTGCTGCTCTCTACAAGCAATATAGGCAGCACATGTCTTTAATTCGTCCGATTCTGTAAGAGCCAATTGATCCCAAAGATTTGTCATAGCAGAATAAAACTCCTAAATACTCATATTCTTCTGCTGAAGAGCTCGTATGTCATTCTCTAATTGATACTGCTTTGTAAAATTTGACTGAGTGAATAACCTTTGCAGATGATCACAAACCTCCTTTGCTGTTTCATATTTCGCCAACTCTCTACCTATGGAATGCTCCACATAATTGTTAATCCAAGTAATAATTTTTGTATTGTTTGCTTCCCGGCATCTATCAAAGCAGCATAACCCTCATTGGTATTCTCAGATTTCACAGAAGTTCCACTAACGTATCCCCACATCTTTTACCCTTAAGAAAATTTCTCGTAACTCCGACAAATAATTCTTTCCATCCAACCTCACACTCACAGACTGAAGTGAATCGTCTTTTTCAGTAGCCATAATCAAAAAATAAGGAAAAACAGATCGCAAAAGAAAGGAAAACGAAATACCAGATTGCAGAAATTGAAAGAAAACCTTCTCGAAATCGTCACAATATTAAACAATTCAAAGAAAAGAAAAAGAAAAAATGGAAGTTAGGGTTTTATTAATTCTGCATAATGAAAAGTGAATACAAAACCTAAATATAAATAGACTATATATAGTTTAAAATAAAGGAAACTAAAAAGACTATTCTACCCTTAATAAACAATAAAACAAAATAAAATTATATTTGTTAATAATTACCTCCATTAAGCTTCTTTTCTTCCCCTTTTTAATAATTTCTGTCTGGATTTTATTTTGTTCAGTATGTATTCCATGGGTAAGTAAATTATTTTGTTGATTAAGGATGATTCTAAACCCGACATGATTTCCAATCAATAACGTGTAGACGTTTCTTTATTCCTTTTGATTATGTGTTTAATCCATTGATTGAATTGTTAGTTTGGCCTTCATAATTATTTAGGTGTTCAAGCAAGTGATTAGGTTGGTTCATTTCATGCAAATTTAGAGATTTTAGTCCGTAATTGCTAAATTTTTTCAAATACAAGTAGCGATTGCACATCAAAAGATTATGGGATATTTTATTTGATTGTAAATGGATTATCACTCGAGATAGTAAATCGAGCTTGTGTGTTTGTGCTTGATTCAATTCTTCCTTCTTTCGATTGAATGCTTTTGATTAAACTTATAAAGCTTTGGTAAAAAGAAAGTGTGGGTAAAAAACTTGTTTTATTCAATGAATAAGGAGATAATTGAACTTGTAATTGTCTTGGAATTGGCATTTTCAAAAGGGATACAAACCTGTTTTTTGCAAAATTAATTAAGGAAATCATGTCAACGGTAAAGAAAAATCCTTTAATCACATTTGATTCTTGAATTTTTATATAACCTGAATTTATTCATTCATTTTTTCCTTTTAAGTGAATCTATTTATCTTATTTGTACTTAAATGAAAAACAATCCAACCTCCTCTCATTTAAGAACTAACATCAAAAGTAATATTTTTATTTGTCATTAGATTTGTTTATCGAATATTTTCTTAGCAAAATAATTAATTATCTTGAATCAGTCATCTATGACCCTTGGTTTCCAGCATACGCAGCAATAGCTTGAGCAAGGAATTTAATTTATACGTTATTTTTAGTGTATCATATAATATCATTCAGATAAATCTCTTGGAATATTATAATTTTATCTCAGATTTTATCAAATAAACAATCAGGTGATAATAAAACCTAATTCTAGTTTTTAAAAGGAAAATAAGAATCCCTAAGTTACTATTTTAAACAAAGAAAACTATTGAATATTAACATAAGAAAGTACCTAGTAACTAGAATAATGAAATAAATATATAAAAAAAAAATCATTTTTGCTTGAACAATAAAAGTTTCAATATGAATGTTATATGATTGAATTTGGCCACAAAATTGGTGAGGTCAAGGACTTTATCTCATGAATTCAGCTTAGTTATTTGTTTCTGCCAAGAAAAGTTAAATTATCCATCAAATTCCTCGTTGACACTATTCATCATAGGATTCACTTATCCTCTCGATTGCAAATCAACTATGTTATTTCAATAATATATATGTTGGGTAGCAGGGACTGAGCCAGCACCCGACGAGTCCCTGCGTCCTCCACCCATGCTGGCTCTATCGAAAATATTTTTTTTCCTTGTATTGGACGTCCATGCTCACCTAGATTCGTCACAATTGAGTAGTCCATTTATTAGACCACCCCTAATATTCTTACCATATTTAAAAATATTTAGGTTAAGAGAAGTGTGAGTTCCTTTATTGCATTACAGTAAAAACCTACAACAGGAAGTATACATAGTTCTCATATTAGGTGTGAATTTCTTTAAATTTGTATATGACTTTGCTTGTTTCTAAGTTTTCATTGTGCTTCTGATTTCTCTGCTATATGATGAAAATGAATATAATAAGTTAGGATAACCAGTGCACTTAGGTCATGTTATGTACATATTGTTAAATGTGGCATTAATTTGTAATCTTAGGAAATAAATAAGGTTACGTGAATGGAAGAAAATGTATCCAGGAAAATACATGATGCAAATTCATGAATTATTAGGTGTCCACTTAAATTCCAATGTCTCTAGAGTTATCCATGTGGTCCTATAAATAGAGGTCATTCTTGTAGTCTCATTGCATGAAAAAAGAAAAAATTATAGAGTGTGCCGTAGCAACTCAAAAACTATCAATAAAAATTCAAGTTTTTCTTCAACACTTCGTTTCCACACTAACAAATTTGGTATCAGAGCCTTAACTTGTGATTGCATTTTTTTCATGGCTTCAATTCAAACAGCTTCGTTGTTTACATATTCTTCGAGTCAAGTCCCAATCTTCGAAGGCGATCATTATGAATACTGGAGCATCCAAATGCAAACTTTCTTCATCTCCTTAGATCTTTGGGATGTCGTTGACGATGAGGAGTACGGAGAACATCTTCGAGTCAAGTCCCAATCTTCGAAGGCGATCATTATGAATACTGGAGCATCCAAATGCAAACTTTCTTCATCTCCTTAGATCTTTGGGAGGTCGCTGACGATGAGGAGTACGGAGAACCATCCGAAGAAGATGAAGATTACGAAAAATTGCAAAAAGAATTTAAAAGAAAAGATGCAATGGCGCTCCGCTATATTCAACAAGGAGTCGGGAAATCAATTTTCCCTCGTATCTTTGGTGTTAAAAAAGCCAAAGATGCTTGGGAAATATTGATGCAAGAATTTCAAGGAACGGAGAAAACGATCGCCTTGAAACTTCAATCCTTATGGAGAGACTTTGATAATCTCCAAATGGAAGAACGAGAATCGGTTCGTGATTTCTCTTCACGAGTAGTCGAGACCGTAAATCAAATCAAAAGCTGTGGTGACACAATTAAAGATAAAAGAGTCGTGGAGAAAATGTTAAGATGCCTTCCTCCAAAGTTTGACCATGTTGCAGCCGCAATTAAAGAATCGAAAGACTTGTCCAAAATGACCATTTATGAGTTAACCGGGTCACTTCTTGCCCATGAGCAAAGGATCAATCGTTCGAGTAACCAATCGACTACCGAACAAGCTTTCCAATCAAAGCAAACATCAAAAGGAGGATCGAACAACTATGGAGAACACAAAGGAGGCTTAAATCAAACAAAACAAAAAGATAGCTATTGGAAGAAGGGTGTCAAGCAAAGCAAATGGAAAGGCAAGCAAACACAAATTTCTGGTGGTAAGAATCCAACTTGCATAATTTGCAAAAAAATGAATCATGAATCAAAGGAGTGCTACTTTAGATGCAAAAGGTGCAAGATCCCCAATCATTCTCAAAGGGATTGTTGGTTTCAAAATAAGGAGAGGACAGAAAGAAAAAGTGCAGCAAACTTTTCTCAAGAGAATGAAAAGGAAATTCTGTTTTATTCTCAAAATTATGAAAATGGAGCTCAAAGCCTTTGGTATTTGGATAGTGGTTGTAGCAATCACATGACGGGGAATCGCGATATCTTTGTGGACCTTAATCCAAATATTACTTCACAAGTAATTCTTGGCGATGGAACATGTAGAAATGTGAAGGGAAAAGGCACCATTGCTGTCCAAATTAAAGAAGGTAACAAGAAACTCATCACAGATGTTCTTTATGTTCCCAATCTTTCTCATAATCTCCTAAGTGTTGGACAACTTATTCAAAGTGACTTCTCTGTCCACTTTGATGATGGTGCATGTAAAGTTTTTGACAAAAAGAAAAATATTTGTGTGGCAAATATTGAAATGAAGAACAAGACATTTCCTCTTATGATGCCACTAAATGAGAATTGTGCACTCAAGGCAAGAGACGAAGATTTGGAGTATTTGTGGCATTTACGATATGGTCATCTTCATGAAAGAGGCCTTCATTTACTCCAAGTGAAAAACATGGTGGCGGGACTTCCTAACATCCAACACACAGACAAAATGTGCGAAGGATGCATCTATGGGAAATTGCACAAGTTGTCGTTTCCAAAAACTTCATGGAGAACGAAAGCACCACTTGAGCTTGTGCACTCGGATATTTGTGGGCCAATGCAAACTCCCACTTTTGGAAACAAGAGATATTTTATTCTCTTTGTTGATGACTTCACAAGAATAATATGGATTTTCTTCCTTAGTCAAAAATCTGAGGCATATTCCACATTTCTTCAATTCAAAGCTCAAGCAGAAAGGCAAAGTGGTTTTTTGATAAAAACTCTAAGGACCGATCGTGGAGGTGAATATCTCTATAATCCTTTCATGGAATATTGCAGAGAAAATGGCATCAAAAGACAATTAACTGTGAGTCGAACTCCGCAACAAAACGGCGTGGCCGAAAGAAAAAATCGCACAATTGTTGAAATGGCAAGAAGCATGCTAAAGGGCAAAGGACTTCCAAATCTGTATTGGGAAGAAGCTGTAAATACGGCAGTATACATTCTCAATCAGTCTCCAACAAAGGCTGTTCGGAATAAAACTCCATACGAAGCTTGGAACAAAAAGAAGCCAATGGTTGATCACTTCAAAATATTTGGCAGCATTGCTTATGCTCTTATTCCTTCTCAAAATCAGGAGAAATTTGACGAGAAAGAACAAAAACTTGTCTTCGTTGGATATAGTGACGAATCTAAAGGATATCGGTTGATAGATCCAACTACAAACAAAATTACAGTTGCACGAGACGTTATCTTTGATGAAGCTGCATCTTGGGATTGGAAAGGGAAAGAAGTTATGGACCAGACACCATACCATTTTGTTGATCCATTAACATCTCAAGCAGGTTCGTCACAAGTTGGAAATTTAGAGCATAATCCAACCCCTACTCCAAGAAGTGAGGAAGAATCTGATCCAGAAAGCCCTCCAAGAAAGACACGTTCTCTACAAGATATCTATGATTCATGTGAACTTGGATTGTTCTCTAGTGAACCACAATCATTTTAAGAAGCCTCAAAAGAAGTGTGTTGGACAAAAGCCATGAATGAAGAAATGTCCACAATCGAGAAAAACAAAACTTGGAAGCTTGTTGCCTTGCCGGAAGGGAAGAAAATCATTGGACTCAAGTGGGTCTATAAAATAAAATACAATGAAGGTGGGTCGATCCAAAAGCACAAAGCACGTCTTGTTGCAAAAGGGTATTCTCAACAGCCCGAAATTGATTACACTGAAACGTATGCTCCGGTTGCAAGAATGGAGATAATTCGTACTGTTTTGGCACTGGTAGCTCAATTGGAGGTATGTGTTTATCAGCTTGATGTAAAATCGGCATTCTTAAATGGTGAAATTCAAGAAGAAGTTTATGTCGAGCAACCCGAAGGATTTGAAATCAAAGGACAAGAAGAAAAAGTCTATCGTTTATGCAAGGCACTTTATGGTTTAAAGCAAGCGCCGCGAGCATGGAATAGCAAAATCAATAGCTATTTCATCCAAAATGGGTTCAATCGAAGCACGAGTGAATCATCTCTATATGTCAAGAATCTTGGAAGAGACTTTCTTGTAGTGTGTCTTTATGTGGATGATCTTCTATACTTTGGTACAAGTAAAAGCATGGTGGAAGAATTCAAGGAAAAGATGATGAGAGACTTTGAGATGAGTGACTTGGGTCAAATGAAATATTTTCTTGGCATCCAAGTCAAACAAAGCCCGGGAAGAATCTTTCTATCTCTAGAGAAGTATATTGATGATCTTCTAGAAAAATTCAGCATGAACCAGTGCAAGCCAGTCTCTACTCCAATGGGGCCGAATGAAAAATTCCAAGTCAATGATGATGCTGAAAAAGTAGATGCTACACTCTACCGAAAGTTAATTGGTTCACTCATCTACCTCAACACAAGGCCGGATATCACTCAATCAGTGAGTTTACTTTCCAGGTTCATGAATGAACCAAGCAAGAATCACTTTACAGCGGCAAAAAGAATTTTGAGATACCTTAAAGGTACAAAAAATCAAGGCATTGAGTTCAAAAAGGAAAATAACTTCAAACTTGTTGGCTACACTGACAGTGATTGGGCAGGCTCAATTGTTGACCGTAAAAGTACATCGGGCTACATCTTTTGTCTTGGAACAAATATTATTTCATGGAGTTCGAGGAAGCAAAGGTCTGTAGCACTATCGTCTGCAGAAGCGGAATACATTGTAGCTGCGGATGCCGCTTGTGAAGCAGTTTGGCTTAGAAGAATTCTAAAAGACTTGATGTTTGCACAACAAGAGCCGACAACAATACATTGCGACAATATGTCAGCAATTGCTATGATAAAAAATCCAGTTTTTCATGCCAGATCGAAGCATATTGAACTACGTCATCACTTCATTCGAGATTTGGTAAGTCGAGAAGAAATTTGCATGGAATTCATCAACACAAATGATCAGCCAGCAAACATTTTAACAAAGGCAGTCACATTTGACAAGTTCGACAACATCAAGGAAAAACTCAAGATTACAAATTAAGAGGGGGTGTTAAATGTGGCATTAATTTGTAATCTTAGGAAATAAATAAGGTTACGTGAATGGAAGAAAATGTATACAGGAAAATACATGATGCAAATTCATGAATTATTAGGTGTCCACTTATATTCCAATGTCTCTAGAGTTATCCATGTGGTCCTATAAATAGAGGTCATTCTTGTAGTCTCATTGCATGAAAAAAGAAGTAAAAATTATAGAGCGTACCGTAGCAACTCAAAAACTATCAATAAAAATTCAAGTTTTTCTTCAACACTTCGTTTCCGCACTAACACATATTACAATGAACAAGTTCAATTTATTTTCCTCGTTTATAATATTGAGTTCTATCCAATCTTCTCTATCAAATTATACTTTCACTTAGCTATATGCATAAAGGAAAAATAGGGAAACAGTAAAAAGGAAAAAAGGGCAGGTCCACCCTTTGTGAGGAGCTGTAAAGCCCTTGTGAGTAATGCTTCTGTACATGAAGCATTACTCCCAATCATGTAGCCTTCCAAAATAAACCCCCCATAAAATATTTACTTGTTTGACATTTAACATGTGCAAATTGAGACAAAGAATACAAAACAAAAAATGTCAACTGTTCTCGATAACTCCGAAATATCAGTTCCAAGTTGATGAAATAAGCTAACTTATAATCATTCAAAATTTTTAATCCATTTTGTTTTTAAATATCAAGAATTATTAATTCCTAGTTGTTGAATTATGCTATCTTGTTTCCATTAAGAAATCCTCACCTTTTATAATATATATCCAGTTTCAGTACAAAAAAAAAAATATTTTAAGCAATCATCCTTCTAGATATATAGTGCAATCAAACAGTGGCCATTTACCCATAATTTGCATCTAATGGCAGAAACAATGGATGCCTCAAGTCAAGAATATGATAGAATGCAAGAATTGAAGGCTTTTGATGAAACAAAAGCTGGTGTAAAGGGATTAATTAATGTCGGATTGTAAAAAATTCCCAAGATTTTTGTAAGGCCAACTGAAGAACTGGAGAAAGAGTTGAATTACAAGAGGGCTCAAATTGAAGTTCCTGTGATTGATATGGGTAGTCTGGAGAAAGCAAGCCGGCGTAAACAGATTGTAGAAGAAGTAAGAATTGCATCAGAAACATGGGGATTTTTTCAGGTAGTGAATCATGGGATACCCTTAAAAGTTCTTCATGAAATGCTTGATGGAATACATAATATTCTGATAGAGACTAGGAATGGGACGCGGTTTCATGGGATACCTTTGTTCTTACCACAGAAAGGGATACTGTGCGGCAGTAGTCTGCTCTGTTAGACTACCTTCCGCCTTCTCTCGATCGTTTGGGACGAAAGGAAATTTGATTACAATTTTTAGAAAGCTTGCAACATGAAATTGAAATGCATTGAATGTAAATTGATCATTGATTACTTGAAAGCTAGAAATTACAATGACTAGTGCAGGGGGCGAACACTAGAATGTTTGAAAATGTTTGAAAAATTAATACCCCCTATAATAGTATTCGGAACAAAAACTCAAGTGACGGGAGTAGACGTTTAAAGTCCGTAGAATCATAATAAAAAATTTTAATTTCTAACTATTTTACAATTTAAATAAAATATTTACAATGTGCGGTTGAAGTTGGGCAAACTACGGCTGGGATAGGGGTCACAGGGTTTTTAATTTCCCCCATTTGTTTTGGCAACGTCCTCGGAGCCATCAATTAATTATATACTTCAATTAATGGTTTGAAAGCTTCAAGGTCTTTTTCGCTTGCCCAATTATTCTATTAGCTGTTGCATCCGCTCTATTTGACCAAGTACTCTTGAAGATATTCCTAGAGGCTTGAGTAGTTCGATGGCCAAGAATCTCTTCAGTAGCGTTCTGTTCGGATCTTTTCAATTTAAGCATAGGTCGCTTCAGATTTGCAGACCTTTTGTATCATTTCTGAGCGATATCCACAGTGTGAGGGAGTAACAGTTGCTAGCCAGTAGCAATCTCAAAAGGACTCTTATTGGGAGAAGAGCTCTTTTGGGCATTGAAACACATCCGAGGCCCATCCAAGAGTTTAACCCAAAGATTGTGGGTGAAAACTAGAACCATGCTCAAAGTTGAACCAAGAAGTTTGAACAACTCGGTCCAAAGTATGCCAGTAAATCAAGAATCCCGATCACTGACGATGTCCTTATGCAATCCCCAATATTTAACGATACGTTTGAAGAAAAGTTGAGCTGTCTCTTCGACTGATACATCCTTGGGCGCTGCGATAAAAGTTTCATTTTTAGATAATCCGTCTAGCACGACGATGATAGTGCCAAAATCTTCAACTTTTGGTAACCTACCAATGTAGTCCATCGGTACGATCTCTAATGGTCCGTTAAGGCCGGATAGAAGCCCTAATAAGCCTGTCTTTTCCTGATGATCTGTCATATCTTGCTGACAAACAAGACAGGTTTTCACATAGCTTGCATTGTCGTACCTCCTTTGAGGCGAGTAGTATGCATGTTGTAGTAGTGAAAAAGTGCGCTCCGCGATATTCCCACTTCCCAACATTTCTCCCAATTATTTTTGAAGCTCTTCAAGATCCGGCTGGAACATACGGTTTTGGTACCTGGACCAAGTTCAATCTCCCAATCAATTGCTCTCCTTGGTGGTAATTTCTTTATTAACTCATTTGGCATGATGTCCTCAAATTCCTTAATATGCCTTGTGATAGGTTTTGGACTAGAGCCGATTGTCTCTTCGATTTCTTCTACTCAAAGAGTGCACAAAATGAGGGTTCATTCCTCTTGAAACCCTTGCTAAATTGTATGGCCGAGATACCCTTCTCGCCTTTTTTCCAAACTTGTGTGGGGATACCACATGGTTTACTACCCATCATTATTAACGAATCCGAATGCGGCAACACTGTTGTTCTTGTATCCTGAACAAATTCCAATCCCAGAATGAGCTTGAAATCATCCATCTGAACTGTCGACAAATTCTTCCTTCCTTCGAAGGGACCTACTTTGATTGATACCGATTTCGCTACTCCCGCCATTGGTTGAGTAGCGGAGTTGATTGCTTTAACTTTCCCTTTACCTCTTTCTAGAACAAGTCTTAGCCGCTCTACTTCGGTACTTGCGAGGTAGTTGTGGATAGCACCAATATCTATCATAGCCATGATTGGTTTCCCATTGATCTTCACATCAATGTACATTAAGACTTTTTCCCTACAATTGCGAGCATTTGATTCTTCCATCTTCGGCTCTGTCGAGGGAACTTCATCCCTTTTAGTAGCTTGGTGCGATAGTGTATTGTACCGATGTGAGTAGGGATGGGCAAAACCCGAACCAACCTGAGTAAACCGCCCAACCCGACCCAAACCGACCGGTTTGGGTCGGGTTTTTGGTTTTTTTGGGTGGGTTTCAGGTATTGGGTTGAGGAGTCGGGTCGGGTTGCNAAAAGGCAAAACCTAAAAGCTAAAACCAAATCGCCAGACTCCATCACTCCGTCTCCAAGTCTCCCTCCAACCTTCAAGCTCCTAATTCCTCTCCAGACTCTTCAAGCTAAAATCAAATTTCATCTCAAATTCTTCTTCCACGCTAGAATCCAGCAAGGCAACACAGATCTACGCTAGGTTTATATTCTGCTTCTTTGTGTCAATTAATCGAATAGTTGATGATAAAAGAATTATTTAGTATCTTTTTTCACAGTTTTTGAAGTAATCTTCCTTCCAGAAAGGTCCTAGCTCGGTCTCGACTCACCATCAAGAAATCACAAAATGCAACGGTTTGGTAAAATCCCTTTCACTTGACGTAATTGTGTTTTTTTTTTCCCCTAAAAGTTTGTTGATATGGTTGAAACCAGCAAAACCCACGAGTTTAATCTTGTTACACATGTTTATTAAATTATTTTTTTTACACAGCTCTGGTTAAAAAATAACCCGGTGCCTGTTGAAGAAAACATTTAAGCTTTTATATTAGATGATGAACAGATATGAGATGGTGGCAGTTTTATGAAGAAAATTGATACTGGAGTTGGCTTAATTTCCAATATAGTCGGCTTAATGTTGAGTAACTCCAAATTTGATGCATTAAAGCTTTTCATTTGCATCCTTCTGATTTTATTTATTTGTTAAAAATTGGTTCTCTGTGAAAAAGACCAGTGCATGACAGTGAAAAAGTAATACACTGACCAGTGACCTCTATTACTTTCTTGTTTTCTTTGCCTCTACATGCTGATAATGTTGGCTATTAGTTTGACAATACAAAGAAAAAAATAGGTTTTGGCCCCAAAATTTAAGGGATTCTATTTGAATATGAGGCACTCTTTTATTCATTTGACCGATTTTATTTTCACTCTCACTCTCATATGATTGATAAGGATGTAATTGTTCTAGTGTTCTATAAATGAACCCAATGGTTCATGAAATTTTAGTGCAAGTACTATGTTCTGTCAAAGCCCAAAGGTGAGTTATTTTAGTGCAAGTACTATGTTGCTTCAATGTTTAATTTAGTAGTTTGTATGAAGTTGATTTTACATGATTTTAGCTAGTTGATTTTACATGATTTTAGCTAGTTCGTTGGACTAAAAATAGTTCATTTTTCATTTGTTTGCCATTTTTGAATTCAATGTTTATTAAGAATGGCTGTCTCTTGCGATAAAAAGAATGGAATAGAGTTGAGAATTCATGAAAACGCAGACATGCTAAGTACTGATTTGGCAGAATATATTGCAGCATTATCTGAGGCTTCTGTAAATCAGCGGGCGCATTTGCCATTGCTTTATTTGGTGGTTCTCTTATTAACTTGATGAGGTATGTATGTGCATTTTGTCACATGAAATTCACCTTTTTATAATACTTGAATTTGAGTTGAGTTTGAATTTTAATTGTAAGCAGAAAACTCTGTGAAGCTCTTTTCAAGAAGACTATAATTTTGATTGTAAGGATGTAATTGTTCTAGTGTTCTATAAATGAACCCAATGGTTCATGAAATTTTGTGGCTTCCAAGTTTTATCATTGTAAATGAAATAAAATAATCATAATAAGGCCAAAAAATCTTGAACATATACCTCAACTGAACCCTCAACCTTCCCCAAGGTTGCATTCTTGTCTACTACATACTTTGAAGAATGGATGTACTGCACCTTAAATTCAAGAAGTTATTTTATATCAAAAAATTGGTTGATTTTAATTTTTGTGCAATAAGTTTATCTCAAACCGATCAACCCAACCCAACCCGACCGACACATAATTGGGTTGGGTTGGATTTTGAAAAAAATCGACAATGTTGGGTTGGGGCAAAAATCGACCCGACCCAACCCACGCCACCCCTAGTTCTACCATATGCGTGCGTCCTGAGCTTGTCTGTGCCTTTCCCTCTTGGACCCCTCAGTGCATTGGTTACCATTTACCAACATTCTGATCTCAGCTCAAGGAGGGGGATTCCGAGTTGGAAAAAATGGCTGAGTTCGTTGACATGTCCCTTGTTGGTAAGGTTGTTGAGGGCAAGTTTGGTCCGTCTCTCCGGGTTTAGCCACAAATTATTGCAGATAACATTGTCATATTAAAGACTTCATTTCCCCTTTCAGGTTTCTGTAATCGTCTATATTGTGTCTGGTCAACTTATGATACCAACAATACTTACTCTGGTTCTCCCCCGCTGATCCTTTTTCTTGGATGGGGATTTATGGAATGCTTTTTTATCTCCTGTTTGCATGAAAACTTCTTCCAAGGTAGTATTCAATCGGTGGTACTCATAAAACCTGTCGAGATAAGGTTTAAGTTGGTCTCTGTCCCTCCTGCCTTTTCTTTTTTCTTGGGTGAATCGTTTATCCATTTTTTCCTCATTTACCTGGCTTAAAGTATGAGGTTCTGTCTTGGCTTCCTTCTGATCTGAGGTTGCTTCTTCCGTACCTATATGTTTTTCAGCTCGATTAAGGAACTCGTGGTATGTTTGGGAACCGTCTTCATGTACGAACCACCAGAGCCTTGTTCTAGGCCTTAGCCTAGAAAGGACTGCCACGAGCGGCATCATCAAAGGACTGCCATTGATTGTTTATTGAATCTGTTGAGGTAGCTTTTAAGTGACTCACTTTTCTCATGCTTAATGCTCACCAAACATTCTTTGGGCGTGGTTCTGGCTTTGGAGGCCATAAACTGAGCTAGGAACGACGTGGCTAGGTCGTTCCAGTTTCTTATAGACCTTTAATGCAGCCTCCAAAAATATCTTTGAGCTTTATCTCCCAACGTTAATGGGAAAGTGTGGCACATGCCGTCACCTGCTTCTTGTAGTTCAATCCACGAAGTGTACTTGTCTAAGTGACAAAGTGGATCTCTTTCCCCCTCGTACCTAGTCAACTATGGCATCTTCAATTTATCAAGTAAAGGTTCAACAAGAATGTCTTCCACGAAAGGGGAGTGGCGTTTAGTGAGGTATTCTTCCGCATTTCCTTTGTTTTTAGCTTCCAGATTGTAATACGCTTATTTAAGGCGCTCATTTCAGGTTCCACCCGTTCCAATAGGCGTTTCAAATTAAGTTCAACGCGTTCGCTTCGGGGCGTTAACGAGTGCTGAGAGCCTAATTTGTCAAATGCACTAACAACTTTTCTGGTAATTGGTCATGTTGTGGCCTTCAAATACAAGCATTCAGTCCTACTATGGAAGGAGTGGAAATAGTAGTGTTTTTGTTGAAGTAGTGAGGTTGTTAAAGCTTCGCCCCTTTTAGAGGGGACCATCTCTCTATTTATAGGGAAAAATGGCGTCTCATTGTCTAGACTCGTGCCTTGTCAATCAAATTAGTCACAATGCCGAGCATGGAGGTGTGCCAATGATCTTACCCTTGATTGGTTGACGAGGTCGGCTCTCATCAAATCATCATGATGTCATTTCCTATTGTGTTGCCAGGAAATAATGAGTTGATTATGGATAAGAAGTTATGGCAATAGGGAGGCACTTACATCTTTTTCCATCCAAGTGTTACTAGTTGATTGGGGGGACTAGATGGTTTGATAGTGTGAAAGGAGTCTGTAATCATTATGTCTTTTAGAATTACGGCGGTCATAGGTACGAGATGAACTTAGTGATCCGATCTGAATTTTATACGAGCAAAGTACTCATAATACGCATGTTTTGAATTAGGTCGGACTTGGGGGGCCAACAAGCATAAATTTGATCATAAAATGATATCAAATTAAAATAAATAAGCATAATTCCTTATGTGCCTAACCCTAAATATAGCAGAAGGTAAAGTAGTATCTTTGGACTCCATGCTATTTTTGACATGAATGAATAGATAATGATTTTGGTAAATATATCTATACTTTACTTTATAGTGGATTTATCTTATAATTTACTTTATAGGCACGATGATCATGTAAGGTGTCCGAGGTACATCCCTATGCAAAAATATAATTAGTCGTGACAAAATCAAATTTATGAATTAAGAGTTAAAATATAAGGACAAATATTATAATTATATATAATAATCATGTAATGGAACACTACATGATGTTACACAAAAGTTGTGAACCCAATATAAATAACAGAGTAAACAAAAGGATAGTTGATAACATCACCAGTACTTTTAAGACTAAAACCCCCCATCTAAGAGATATGAACTTCGATTCTCTGAATGGCAGTTTTCAGCTCCAGCTGAAGACTTCCCCTTTCTGGCAACAAAACTATATCTTTCCAAACAGAACCCGGCTGAGTTATATAGTCCGACTCTCTATAGAGTTCATATATGGTTTCTGCTTCGTCATTCAAATCGCTTACTGAATCAAAACATTTCATTTCATCCGGATCAACTAATAGCTTACTGTTTCCATCTTTCCATGCTATCAACTGTAATAAATTAATTTCAACACAACCGTCATACAAAGTATATTGAATTACAGTGATGCAAGTTTAGCAACATGCATTACATTTTAGTTTGAACTTTTCGTCTAAACAAAAAGAGGATCATTAAGAGTGCTACGAGTTTTAAAGAAGAAAAATGTCCAAAATAGGTTAGTATATAGCAAAATAACGGAAGAAAAAAATCTCTGTTTTCCCCTTGTGCTCATAAAATGAATCACTTTGTTTAAATTTACCAAGTTAACCTTCAAATGAAAGCTCAAATGCAATGATCTAGAATAAAATGAGATGTTGAAATACTGTCGTAACAAGTGGAAATCTGAGAAAGGAAAGTAAATTATGTACACAGAAACTGAAGTTTACCATTGGAGGACCTCCTGGAGCATTTGTGCAATATAGCCTTGCATTATCAACAAGTTGACAGTATCTTGGAAATGCAGTTGCAAATCTTTTGTGGGACTTCAACTGTGACTTTACCCTCACTGCCCTACCCATTTGGATTGCTCTTCTGCAGCGATTTAAAAAGGAAAAATAGAAAACTGATAAATGCGAGAAATAGACAGAAATATTATTAGATGAAAGACTAAAAGATGGTAATAACATCCAGAGCATTCAATTGGCCTTATAATACTATTTTTGACAAAAAAAATTTGAAATGGTGAGAAAACATTAAACGTCTACTTGAATTTTGGATAGTACCTGATACCTCTAACAACGGCCAGATAGGCATCACAGAAAACTCCAACCAATTCTATCTTATATGGTTTTCCAATCTTAGCTTGTTCTCCCTCTTCTCCTTCAATCTGCTCCCAGTAATTTTCAGTGACAGTACCATCCTCTGCAACCTGGTAACCCTCTCCCATGCGATACCGGTGTTTGTGTACATTTCTTGCCATGCAAATTGTCTGCTCAACAAACGGTATCCATGATAGGGTTCCGTCCATGATCACATCACGCCCTTCATTTAGTGCAGTTACCAAGAGTGATGATGCAGCATCAGTGGATGATTGGTGGACCTATTTAATGAAAAATATCAGTTCTGGGAAATCAAATACATGACATATCAGAGTATGCAGCATGGTATGGATACAAGAGAGGTAGAAAAACAAGAGGAACATGGAAACGTAAACTTTAATCACTTTGTATTCAATTCAGTTATCTGTTCGTAACGAAAACCCTAATCATATTTGTTTTTGAAAGCTCTAATAAGAAGAAAAATAATTGCAATCAAATCTAACGACTATTCATTTTTCAGCTAAAATAAGTTTTTGACTTGGAATGTCGTCCATTTTTTTCACCTAAAATAAGCAATTTTTCAACATTTTACGTGTTTACACCATCATCCCAATAAGCAACACATTCACAAGTCACAAGCTATTGGCTTCTACAGTGCGGCATCAAGTGATTTCCTTGAGTTGTATTATTTAACTCTAGTTCACTTGTCTTTCAGTCAACAACTTGTTAACTCGTGAAGACAGAAATTCATTGTGAATTTGAACTGAATTGTGATTGCACTAAACATTGACCTAATTGAAGGTCTCTTTGTGATGCATTCAAGTTGGTAAGGCTCGAAAGTACATTCCATTCATCTTGATATATATATATATATATATATATATATATATATAAAATAAAGATGACATTTTGAAGTAGACGAAACAATCACGTGGGTAGTTATTTATTCAATGAAGAGAAAAATACCAATTCAGCAGTTTGAAGCATGTCTTGGTGATGACCCCTGGAGCTAAGAGCTCTATAGATGACATCCGTCTCTTTGAACGCATCTGCCTCCACTAACACTGCATTCGCTGCGGCTCCTGCCCAGAATGATCTGCCGAATCGCACATTCATTTCAAATTATATACTAGCTTCAATTTTGCTTTTCTTAATAACACAATAATCTTCATCGGGACAATATTACAAACACTTTAAACTATTCCATTTTGCGATAAAATTTGTATAGATCAGTTATCCAAAAAGCACTAAAACAAATCAATTAATTCCATAAGATGATTGATCTATAAAATCCCACTTCTCTAATAGTAACATCAGCTATCCAAACTCAAATCAAATTAATTCCACAAAATTATCAATATCCAAAATCCCGTTTCTCTAACAGTTAACAGAATTAAAAGGGGTTGTTAATAATTACTCTTTCATAATGTCTTTGAGGACGGTGCTCTTGCCAGCACCCATTCCACCACCCATAAGGAGGAGCAGCGGACTTCTTTCACTGTGAGCAACTGGCACCATCACCTCCGATTGATTTAATTCTTCATTTGATGTGGTGCCAATGGCTTTCATCTCCTCCACCAGTGTAGAGAACATCCTTGTCAGTTTCAGGTCCTTGCTTATTTTCTCGAATCTCTGTTTCCTGTAATTCAAATGCATCTCAATTAACCAAAAATAGGAAAAAGGAAATGATCATCTTCCCCCAGAAATCTCGCGAGTTTTCATCGAACATAAAATTCAATCTCTGGTAAAATCTATAGAGTGGCTTTGGTGATTTTATAACAGTTAATAGCTGAAATGGTTTCCTTACGATTTGGCTTCAACGTTATGACTTGCTAGTTAACTAAAATAGTGATCAATACGAAACAAAAGTTCAACGTTGGGTTACTAATGTGGAAACAAATTGAAACAAATCCTAAAATTGATTATTAATTTAAAAGAGGTTAAAATCCAGTCACCGAATTAAAACCTGCCTGAAAAATTAAGACAGGTCAACTGCGTGGCTTATTCAATTTGAATTAAAAATTGTCATATTGGAAGATAATATAGAGAGTTGAAAAAGAAATAGAATATGTAATGAAGTTTTTTTATACAGAAATGTGACTAGCAATGCCTCTTAACATATAAAGATTTGTAAAGTGAAACTCATTTTTTCATCTTGTAAATAAAAATTGAAATGTAATAATGTGCTTGTTAAGTATACTATTTATAAGCTATAAATCCTACGAAATATGCAACCATAACCGAGGCTCACACACAAGCCATCACAGGCATAAAATAGGACCTGGACTCTTACGATCATGTTTCACCCAAGTGATCTTTCTAATGCAAAATATCCTTTACAAAGGCAGCTACAGAGTATACTGAATGAGTTCTGCTATGATCTAAACCCTTATTCCATTGTATTAATCTTATTTTAGTAGCTTTGAGGAAAGAAAGTGGTTGTT
>CAIGRF010267100.1:5846-16343 GCA_903798235.1 Fraxinus ornus
TTTTAAAAACACATTCTCCATCAATCTACTATTCCAAAATGTGTGATTGAAAATGAGAATGAAAATTTAAATGTGTACCAAACGGGGGCTCAATTTGTTATTATTTGTAGAATGAGTTCAGATACTAATTAGTTAGACCACCTTTCTGCCAATTTATTTTTTGAGCTATGGGGTTGATTCAAATTGTTCGGAAACTGGAGGATCAAAGGACCAAGGAGAAACATTTCAATATATTTTGCTTGATATCCGATCTTTCTAAATTCAATGGAAGGGGAAAATGAGTTAGTTTATGTGGGTTTTGGGTTGTAGTAAGTAGATGAAGTGTTAATTTATCACCATATAAACTATGAATTGTTTTGTTTTAATGCTATAATTTGGACTGGTAAATGACAATTTTATATTTTCATTTGTACTTATTTTGATGGTTTGTGCCTGGACCATTGATTTCAAGAAATAAAAGCTGTGTATAATTTAGTTTTTTCATGTCTTAAAACTATTTACCTAGAATGTAATTTAGTATTCGCAGACTTCGAATTTATGGGGTCAAGATGACAGCAGTGTCAATATAGTTGAATCCCACAAAAGTGAGCTAACCCCAAAATGCGCCCTCAGCAGATTGCAGGCTGTACACAAGTAGACACATGCCTGCTTAAAGTTTAATGTTGCACTGAGCTACTAAATGGATGCAGATAGATATATCAAGATTTTTAACCACATTTCATATCTTAGCTTCTCCAGTAGCAGATGTATTTATTTTATTTTTGGTATACAGGATGAGGAGCACTGCACATATGCTTCTTATTTATGAATTTGCAAGGAAGTAGTGGTCTTTTAGTTGTCAACCGCCACATTATGGCAGTGCCTTTCTTTGTGAAGAACTATTTATTGAACCACCTCATCTAAAATCTTGAGCTATTAGTGAAGGAACATTCTTATTTAATTAAAACTCTCTTCAACACGCCTTCTCGCATGCAAGTCTGATAATTCTTTTTTGTCAAAGAACTGACACGTGTACAATTCCCATAAACAGGCGGCAGCATGACTAGACTTCAAGGCCGCTACCAGTTCTGATACTATCCAAAAGCTTAGGAATGTTAGAGAACGGACAAACTTAGTAAATTTAACTATGTATTCAACAATTTGTCACTTTGCAGGTAGAAGGCCCTTGGTGGAATTCATTAGAGACAGGTTCAAACCAACGATGGAACCTAGTGGTCATGTATGGAAAGGAAAAACTTAATGACAAGACACGCCAAGGTAATGACTAATGCTTTAGGGTCCAAGGTCAATTTCAAGCTTGTACATTGGCTTTAGGCATCCATTTGATTTAAGCTCTCTTTTGATAGATCTGTTAATAGAACTTATTTTAGAACTTATAGTCACATCACACCTTACATTTCTATCATAGAGTTGGTGCAGAAAATATTTAGAGAGTGTAAAATATTAAAGGTTCACTACAGAATTTGAACTGGATGAGGGACCGATCACTTATATGATAAAAAATCACCAGGAAAAGATGACTTGGCACACTGGATTTCCAGTTTATATGCATATAAAAAAAATGTAAGAAGAAAATTAAGATTTTATCGGCTGAAGAGCAAGCAAGAGAGCCAGTAACCTAGCATAGCAGGAAAAAGAGAAGCAGCAGGGAGGATAAAGTCGTTTGTGCAGGCAACAAGTTATTGTAGATTTCTTATTATAGAAAAAAGAGTTGCAAGAGTAACCTCTTCAGACAGTGAAAATTCAACAGGTGCTGGATTCTTCAATCCTGTAGCAGCACCTTCCATCTGGGCTTCAGGTGCTGAACTTTTCATTTCTGTAGAAGCAGCTTCCACCTGGGCTTCAGGTACTGGATTCTTCATTTCTGCATTAGCAGCTTGCATCTGGACTTCAGCTACCCTCTTTTTGTTGTGAGTATCATCTGTTTGCATAACATCATTCATGTAATGCTCCACATGTTCTGAGCTTTCTACTGCTGTTCTGCGATTATCATTTTGCTGAGTGTTGTCATTCTCTGCAGCTTCCATTTTCCTTATGAGAATTCAATACAAAATTCCATCAAACATTGATCTTACCAATAGCTCCGAGTCAGTCTAGCTAACCAATAGAGTTAGGATACATAAAAAATCCTCACCTATTGGAAACATCGTTGACCGTATCCTTGGAGATTGGTTTGTTGGAAAATAACAATCCACGAAGAAGCTTTCCATCAATAACAGTTTCAATAGTATACCCGTCTAGAACGCTTTTAGTGACTTTAGCTTGGAAGCTCCTCTTACCCTGGTGTTCATTTAAATAGAAATTCTGTCCACCTACATTTGAACAAGTATGTCGTTAGAAGTACAGTTCCATTTTCCCAAGTAAATGCAAGATAAAACTACTGGGTGTGTCAGAAATATTGATGCAAAATGTCAAGTTTCTTAAATACTAGTCAAAATGTGACTAAGCATTCTGATACAATACAGAGGATACAATGAAAACCAATGACCAGCTATGACATTTACAATTGTAACCTGAAAATGTTTCTTTCAAGTGCAATGGCTAATGGCAGAGACAAAACGTAAGCAACAATTGTTCGAGGCCAGTACAGATTTAGCAATAACAACTCAATCATAACTGAGGAAGAATTTTCTTTATTGTTTCTCAGACTTAAATAAGAGACGCCTCAAAGAGAATGTGCAATTGGTGAAGTCCCGACTAAGACTTCTAAAAATCATCAATATCATCCCAAAAATATTGCCACGACGATTTTCTGATTCTATTTGCCATACATATAGACTAGGCCCCTGCTTGGCGTGGCTTAAAATTTTGATAAAAAATTTAAGTTAAAGTCAACAATCATAACCACATTTCAAGGGACCACCAACTTTTCAACCACACATTTCATCAACTTTTATCAAAATCTACTAAAAAACTGTTTTTTAGCTACACCAAATAGGGGCTAACAATATTAACTAGGTTTACCTCTTACAGAGACTTGAATCTATATATTATATCCTCCGGATGGGATTATGCCATCTTCATACAGGAACTACTACTAAATGAATATGAAAGACTATACTATACTAAAAGGACTCCAGAGCTAAAGAATTATTGATACAATTTACTGCAAATTCGAATATCACCAAAATGCCATGGACTCGTATGCTTGGTAATAAAAACAAAACTCAAGGTAAACAATAAATTCCAATAACCAAATTAATATAAAACAAGGGATAATATCCAAATTAAATGGTCATCAAATTTTGCCCAAATCATTTCTTTGTGAAATACCAAATTAGCTCTTTTTTTAAAAGCACGTGTTCTCCATTGGGCTTCATGAGAACTAGTGACAATCCCCAATTGCTTTAAGACATTGCTAAGAGATTGTCGACTATGGCCTAGATAATATGGACTTATATTATTTTGAATATACATATCTACGAAACCAACCTATCCCAATTATGTGGTAATAATGTTTTCCTATCCTTTTTTCGGCCAACTAATAATATAATCAATCTAACAGATGCAGTAAATATAAATAAATAATTACCCAACCCACATCAATGATGATCTTTCAAAACTATAATTTTAACTTTCATACTACTGATCTATAACCTAGGTAAATTACTCATTCCTACCTACCCAATGGAAAATTATTTACAGAATAAAAGTTCCCACATTCACAGACTAGAACCTGCATTTAGTAAGACAAGTTTCCCAGATCAAAACAGTAATCCTAAATAAAAAAAATAAAAATAAAAATGATTTCAATCCAAAACAGATCAAAACTGTATTTACCTGCTGGCATATAACTTGAAATTGGCATTGGATGGTAAACAGTGGCATCATGTTCAACTCCCACGTAAGTCGGTTCATACGCAGGAGCTTCATAGTTCTGTACTTGGCATTTCAATTTCAGCTGCTTCCTCAACGATAACTTCTCCATCCGCCGTTCATCTCGTTCATTTTCCCTAGAAAGCCCTGGTGTTGGATAGCACCCAGACAAGATCCCATAGAATATATAAGGACTTCTTTTAAAACATAGGAGCAAAGAATATGACTTTCCAGTAAAAGATAGGAAAAAATTACCCATACCTGTGTATAAATAATACATGTCATCCAGGGCTTCAAGATTCTTATTGCAACCTCCTATAAAAACAAGAACACCTCCCATTTGCGGATCCAAACTTTCGCCCGCCATGGAAAATC
Organism: Fraxinus ornus; assembly: GCA_903798235.1. Classification (NCBI taxonomy): domain Eukaryota; kingdom Viridiplantae; phylum Streptophyta; class Magnoliopsida; order Lamiales; family Oleaceae; genus Fraxinus; species Fraxinus ornus. The sequence goes on from CAIGRF010267100.1 coordinate 10,038, forward strand.
TGCCAGAAGGGCCGTCGCCAGAAGCTATCACTTTGGTCCATTTGCCATTTTCTACATTAAGCCAGCACACAAATCTAAATAGAGGTTCTATACTTCACATTCAGAACCAGCCAAAGTAGACAATACATGCCACTCAAAGTAATTATCATTATCATTAATTAGTAACACACATTGATCGATCAAATGATGTACAAAGAAGTTTTCGAAGTGATTAATTTTTTATTAAAGTAATTACTTTCTGAATCCCCAGACAGGATGCTGCTACAGTGCGATCAGTATAATCCTTCTAGTTTAATCGTTATAACAAAAGGATGTCAAGAAATAAAAAATTTCAAAGTCAGATCTTACCAATTCCTATAATTAGATACTGTGAAAGAAGGTAGGTTTTCTACAAGCACAAAAACTAGTTTAGGCATCCCTACAACCCAGTTAAGAATAAACCATGTTTGGAAAGGGGGGAAAAAAAAATTGGTACGCAGCTGTTTACATTGTTTTCAGAAACTGTAAATCACAACCTGCTATAAACTATGAGATTGATGTTGTGAATATAAAATTAGCCTTGACTTTTCTCAACTCAAATAAGAAAGATAATGAAGTGATAGCAGAGAAAATGTGGTCCGAATGTGTCAATGGCATTTCTTGCAACCATTTCTTTTTCGTAATTAAATATTATGATCAAACATAAAATACTTTCATTTAGCACGTTCTAAGTTTTCAATAAACAACATCCCAAGTGGATTGCATTCAATTAAATTTGGTTTCCCACGGGTCATCTTTGAAGATCTGGGTTTGATTTGACCTCGCCCGGTTTACAAATTCTTCAAACAACGCTTTAATGAATTATCCTATTTTTATTACTACTCAAAGAAGACTCAAGGGGTTTCATATTTTACGCTATGCTTATCTTTTTGGTTCTCGGATATCTTCAATTCAAGCTTTGCAAAAAACTATTGGAGTTTGGGAGATGTGTGTTTACCAAATGAATTGTCAATTTCCCCCACAATCTTGAGTAGAACACCTCAGTCATAAGAAAACAATGGAAAAAATGGAGCAGATCAATTCTCCTTTTAGCTTGGACAAAGGAACTGTCAAATTTCCGCAATTTACAAGAATGACAATATAGGACTTTATTTAAGTAGAAGTTTTCCTGCAACACAATAGATGGAGTTTTCTACGTTCTTTTCTTTTTCTTTTGATTTTTTCTTCATGTTTCCCACTCGTCAGGAGATGGGGGACAGAAAGGTTGAGATTCAAGAAAAACTGAAATGCATGTAAAGAACCTGCAGGTTATCAAAAAATTTACGTACCGATATCAAGCATATAAACATCATCATATAGGTTCTGCTCATCAGAGAAACCCCCAAAGACAAATAACGTCTTGCCAAAAGCAATTGTTGTATGCCCACCTCGAGGCGGTAACAGCTGCCCCATGGTATTCAACTTGCACCACACAAGTGTATCTATTCACAAGAGAATGCCAAAATGAACCATATCAAAGCATGCATTATCGAATGTAGAAAGCCTTAGCCCACAACAATTGATATTGTAATGACAATGACACTAAACAAATGAAATTTTGATGATACCTGCATCCAGTATGTGGACATCTGAAAGATAGTAATCGCACGAATCTTCACCTCCAATCACTATAATTTTGTTTCTCCAAGATGAGCAAGTATGACTGTCGCGCTTACTTGGAGGAGTGCCTGATGGTACCACACGTTTCCATGAAAATGTCTCTGCAAATGAGGGCACAAAAAGTTCAACATCTTGAATCATGCAATTAACCCACATAAGAGAATTGTTATGCCAGGACCAAGTCTCCAAGATATTTAATTTTTTCGGTCCATCATCCCATTGACGGAGTTCTATCTAAAACCTATTCAATGTCACCACCTAAATGATAAAGTCATATACGAAAAGCAACTATCTTGGCTACTTACAGATACAAGAAGCAACTCTTGTGTAAAATCAAATCCACGTATATAATTAAAAGACAAGTTCAGGGATGATTGGATAATCGATCAAAAAGGAAATGAGAATACATATCACGTGCAGCTGATCAGAAGGAAGATTATGTTTACTAAGGTTATTAATCACCTAGTTCCACCTAATTACCCTCCACTTCACCGGTTCCACGCACAAGAAAAAGGAAGTACAAGGATTTATGACTGTTGCTGTTGACAATTTCATGCATCCTAATCAAACTTTTGTTCCATTGTCAAAGGGATTGTAGATAAGGAATAAGGCATCAAATAGAAATAAAGTTCTCATAAAAATGAAGAGCCACAACCATCAAAAAGACAATAAAAACCCATCCACAAATGTAAATGGGATCAACCACCTAAAAGTGACTATATGATTAAGAAGCATGTACCGGTATTCAATATGTAGAGATCATCATAGTATATTTCATTGTTCTCGGATTTGCCGCATCCACCAAATATGAAGAGTCGTTTACCAATAAGTGCTGCACTGTGGCCTTCTCTTGCCTCTGGTCCATCACCTCTTACACTCGGTGAGATCCACATGTTTGAGGCTAAGCATATTAAAAGTCAACAGATCATTGTCAGATGATATAATTAGAATCAAGGTTTAGGTTTCTCATTTTCTAACTATCTAAATGGGAAAAATGAAATGAAATACACGATGGGGATATAGCAAGACAAACAAACACATGTGACTTGGATATATGAATCTCCTATTCACTGTTTTAAGCGCCAGAAGCTTATTCCTTGAGGCTTCAAAGTTTATGTTTTTGTGATCTTTGTCAAGGATCGCGTCTTGAATTGCCTCAAGGTATAAGGCTCAGGCCAGCTCAGTGCTCTTTTAGGAGGTTCTTTTACCATACTTAGCTTTTTGGGCTGGTTGGTCATATTCCATAACATTCGAGTACCTGACTTAGCGTTTTGTATAGATTTGTTGTAACCCAAAACATCTCATGGATTTGTTGGGTTGTTTTAAAAACAATCCGATCCAAAAAGAAAAAAAAGAAATGGACATGCAATAAGGGAATGAGTGAACAGCCTGTGCATAATCTAACCCTTTACTTCTACAACCATTTACTCCCCCCAAGTTTAGTTGCAAAATTTTGAAAGCAGCTGACCAATGACACGAGACTTGCAATGTGTAACTCTACCTTATCTTCTCTTTTACTTTCCTTTAGAAGTCAAAGAAAGCAAAAGGGACAATGACATTTGGAGTCCCCAACCTCTACGTATGGTAGCACTTAAGTCCCAAAGCTTTCAATTTTGTGGCACCTACAGTTCCCCCATTGCCCCTCCATACCTTCGTTTCCCACATTTTCTCCCACCCCTACATGGGTTGGAAGATTGGGGGTGGAGGAGGGAAGCCAAGTGGTACAAAATTGAAATGCCAAGATAAATAGGTAGATGACCTAATGCTATATTATGTAGTTTTGATGAATAAAAAAATCCTATGATTTTTTTTTTTTTAATCCTTCGTTGTACAATGCAAAAAAGAAGGCTTTTTCCTCTTCTCTAAGTCAAGTAAAAAAAAATGAATTTGAATCGGCGCAAACCCTGTGAATCACTACAATGACTGGAAATCCAAGTGTAATTTTTCCATAGACACAATTCATAAATAGTTTACCTTAGTTGTTTCGCTTGTTATAAACTTCTAGCTTTAACTGTAGTACTTTCAGTTTTGTTGAGACTTTATACTGAGGATTTTTAGATGGTTTACAGATTATTATGAGTGTAGTTTTGTACTTTTACATCTTTGAATCATTTAATTGATTTATGATAAGGCTTACACATCACAGCAACTTGAACTTATGCCTAGCCTTGCCTTGCCTTGTATCGCTACAACGCCATATATACTTGTTTTAGCTTTTAAGAACTGCTCATAATGTGTGCTAGGATCTAAATATTATAGTTTTGAGCTGAAGCACCAAGTTAAAAAACTAAGGTGGTAAAACATAATCAAGCCGGTACCAGTCTAAAGTCCCATTTAATGCAGCAGTGTAATCAGAATAAAATTTGTCGTGAGAATTGGCTATGGCTACACCTATAGAGGATACCCAAAGATTATTTTTGCATATTCAGAAATTATCCCATAATATTGTAGAAATATAAAATGACATTATATAAATGGGAATAATGAAATATAGTGAAATGAATAAACGAACTCACAAGTATCCAGAATATGCAAATCATTAAGAGGCTTTTTTCCATCTGTACCACCAAACACGAAGAGGTTATCTCCAATTGTGGTACAACTATGGCTGTCCCTCGGGGTAGGCAGTAGTCCCTTCATCACTGGCTCGCTCCATGTCATATTAACTGATCATCCAATACATAATAAGGAAAACCGAAACATCTCAAAAACCTTTCTTACACTTGAGCCTATATGTGAACATGCACAAGCAGGTACAGATATGCAAACTCAAGTGGTGATAACACCTTTACCATTTATGGTATGCATAAGCCAAGAACAAAATGTTTTCATTAATTACTTTTAAGTAACTTTCTCTGCCAAACGTGTTTAACTTCTTCTGGATGTTGCTTTTAAGAATTCTTAGTTCAAAAACTTTCTTTAGAATTTTGTGGGATTCGCCTGACCTGCTCTATTATCAACAACTATTAATGAGAACAAGAACCAAGCAAGATTCGAAGATCATATCCAAATTCACACTGGACCATTTGCATAAAAAGAGATGAATTTTACAGTGAAAATTAAATTAACCACAGAAATTCAAACACCTTTCATCAAAAACAGTAATACACTAAAATTTGTTCAAGATTCAAGCAAAGCGAGAAATGACCAAAAATGGACCCCGAGAATGCATGAACAAAAACTGCTCCAAGATTCTTCCATATGGACACACAAAAAAAATAAAAACATAGGGAACAAAAATACAAATGGCACGGACCAGTGTGAAAGACATGAATTAGTGGGTCTGAAATTAACAGTAAAGAAATAAATTTTACAGTAAAAAGTAAATTAACCACGCAGTTTCAAAATCATCTGAATGCTTCAAGAACAGTAATATACTAGAATTTGTACTATATTCAAGAAAAAGACCAAAAAGACCCCAAAAATGTGTGAACAAAAATATTTAAAAAAAAAAAAATTAGCTCCAAGATTTCTCCATACGCACACGCAAAAAAAAAAAAAAAGATTGAAAAAATAGAAAGAAAATAGCAACAATAGATTAAAACAAGAAATGGCACAAACCAGGGTCAAATACATGAACTTGGTTGGTCTGGCATCTATCTTTGCCATATCCACCAAACAAATAAAGATGTTTTCCTCCTCTGATGGCGTTGCATGTGTGGCCCCACCTCACCCCTGGCCCACCCCTTTGCTGCTGCACCTTCTCCCATCTCATCATCTTATTCTGATGACTCGTTCTGAGTTCTAATCAGTGAAAATGAAAATGCGAAACTCTCCAAGAAATCGAAGTGAAAGGGAAAAAAAATTTGGGCAACAGAGAAATCTGTAAATTAGAGAAACTGAAATGAAAAGAAAAAAAATTCTGAACAAGAGAGAAAAATCTGTAAATTAGAGAGAGAGTGAGAAAAGAAAACTGGGTTTGATTTTGATTTATTATTGATTTGGCACTAAGCCCTCATTTAGCATTTAAGAGTTAAGACAGTGTAGGTAAACCGAACAAAGAGGAAGAGGTGACATTTAGAAAATTACACTCATACCCCTGTTTGGTTCCAATAAAAATTAAGGGCTTGTTTCAGTTCCTTCTTTTAAAAAAAAAAAAAATGCATTTTACAATAGTATTATGATGTAAAATATGTGGTTAAAAATAAGGAAAAATTTTGAATTTACGTTTAATATTATTTTGAAGAATATGTGGTTGATTTGGATCAAATCACTGTTCAAGAATTTATTTTAATAAAAAAAATGGGACTCAAACAATATCTAAATTCAATTAAAGTTGATGCAATGCAGAGTTTAAAAGTTATATATTTAGAATTAAATTCATCAATGACCACTAAATTTTATATTTAATATCATCACGATCACTCAATTTGATTTTATTTCACCATGATCACCGAATTTCATATAATGTTTCACCATAGTCATCAACATTTCACCATAATCACACATCTTTTGACTATTTTCACTAATTTTAAAATGAGTAAAACGATAGCTTTGTATTTTATATATAAAATAAATTTTAAAAATAAAAAAAAAAAATTTTAAAAACGTTTATTTAAAATAAGTTATTTTATATTTCTAAGTAACATTTTTTAAAGTAGATTTTTATTTTGTTTTAAAAACTTTTTTTAAAAAATAATTTTTTTTATTTTATTTTTTAAAGGAACT
>CAIGRF010267101.1:5748-21042 GCA_903798235.1 Fraxinus ornus
GCTTAGTGACTGAGGAAAATACTTTCCCATCACTTCCTCCTTGAATTGTTCCCAAGTTAATGCCAACTGCTACTCTTGGGTCCTAGTTCGGGAGATCGAATCCTACCAGTGACAGGCATCATTGCTAAGTATAAACTCTGCACACTGGACCTTTTGGGTGTCAGCGCAATCTATAAGTCGAAGAATTTGTTCCAACTTATGAAGCCATTCCTCAACTACCGATGGACTAGATGCTCCATTGAAGGTAGGGGCTTATGCCTTCGAAATAACTCAACTATCGAGTCATGAGTCGGGAGGGTAATAGGAGCTAGTGGCGTGGGTGGAACTTGATTTTGATTCAGCCCGCCAAGATCTTGAACCGCTTGCAGCAAGTCCCTTATCAGGTTGTTCTAGTTTGCTCAAGACATTTTCCTTAAAGAAATAAATAATTTCTTTTATTAAAATTGTATACCAATACCCGAATACTTGGGATTAAAAAAAATGAAATACTTCATAACTCGTTGACTTGATTTTTTTAACTACATCTTGAAATAGAAAAAGAACAAATAAATAAATTTTATCATATATATACTCATTTCACTCTTGGTCTTCTTTTGGATCTTCCTCTTCATCTTCATTAGTGAGGAAACTTGTGGATATAAACTAAAAATTGAAAGAACTATAAAGGATTTTAAAGTAATCATTAATAGAAATATAATTTTAAATGAAAATACAATACCTTGGCTGAACAATTCCTCCTCCAGTTCTGAAATCAGTAGGATGAGTAAAGAAACAAAATTAGACTTTCATTACTTAGATAATAGTGGTCATAGAGTTCAGGTAGTGTGGTGACACTAAAACTAAGAATTAATTAGATAACAGTGGTCATAGATTAATGGTTGAATACTTTCAAAATCGAGATGCATCATGTGACCAAAGAAATATTGCAATCTAAATAGAATCATATATTTTTATTCGCTAATAGATTTTCAAGAATATAAAGGTGTCCTTCCAACATTTTTTCAGATGTGGGATTGCATACTGTGAATGTGCAGTTGTAATTGTGTTTCAATTTTTAGTAGTTATATTCTGTTTTAAACCCGAATAAAGGAAGAGTGTTTTGTAAATTTATAATTTCTTCAAAATTTTCGTCTTCAATATATTTATATTAGTAACAATTCAATGATCAACACAAAAAGAAAAAAAAAAGGCAAGCTGCAAGTGGCTTGCAAGCTCCACTAAAGAACAAGTTCGTGGGGACCAGTTGAGGCCAGGTTTCTTAAGGCGAGCTGGCTCGCACTCGGCTCACCCTATAGGCAAGAGCAACCAATGACTCAATTCACCCATTTAACATACTTAGTTTATGTAACTCATGTTTATAACTTTTTTAACAATTTAGACTCATGAGAGAAAAAATCGCATTATTTTTTAAATGTTCATAGAAAATTATGGATGCAAATGATAGACAACCATTCATTATTTTATCTTCTAATGGAAAATTATCGATACACAATCATTTTTTATTATGAACACATTTATGTCTAACATTTCGCCCGATAATTACAAGTGAACAATTCTCTAATTGACTAATCTTAGGGCCTACTTGGGAATTTTTTGTTGTAAAAGTTGATACTTGCTAGTTTTTTTATGCACCGATTTTGAGAGATTTTTAGACCATTCAAAATCGTTGTAGTGTAATTTTGATAGTTTCTATCAACTAACCAAATTAAAGGGTTTTAGCCCATTTTCATATTCTCAACCAATATATTTTGTTGAAAACTAACTTGTAAATAAAAATAAATTATTTGAAAAAAATATTTATAAGCAAAAAATTACTTTATAATTTAAAATTTACTTATAAGATTAAAAATTACTCGTATAAAAAAACTATTTATAAAGTAAAAATAATACTAATAAGATAAGAATTTATTTATAAAATATAAAAAATTACTTATAAGTAAAACATTAACTTATGTATAAGAATTGGTTAAATGTACAACAAGTCATCATGTCCTTTATGCCATATGTGCTATAATGATCGGGACAAAAGATCGCGATTTTGCAAGGATGAGTTAATCCCAAAAATCCAAATAACTTATAATTGTAAAATTTACATGTAAGTAAAAAATATTAACTTAAAATTTGTTAAATAAATATTTAACTTTTTAAATTAAATATTAAATTATATATAAGGGATTTCATAAAAGCAAAATATCACTTGTAAATTAAAAAAATTCACACAAAAAAATTATAAACTGAAAAATTTCACTAAGGGGTATATATGTAATTTTATTCTTTTGAAATTTTTTCAAAATTGATGATAGTAAACTCCCAAAAATAAATTGGTATATTTTAAAAGCTACTACTTAAATAAAAAAAAAATCGATGTTCTCATAAATGCTCAAAATTGATACTTTAGAAAATGTCTATAATCAAGCTCGGGCGGCTAGCAACTCGGCTAGATTTGAAAAAAACTCGAGCTGGCTCGATTCAAAGCTCGGGCCAAGCCTAAATTTGGGGACTTAGCTTGAGCTTGGGCAGGATGAGCCGCACGGCTCGACTCGTTGTCAATTTTCAATTTTTTGTTTTATTAATATTTAATTTCAGATTTAAATCAACAAAATATAATTTATATATAAATATGCTTATATAATTAATATTCATAATTATGTTACAACTATCTATATTTATAATTTATTATCATATTAATTAGTATTCCCGTTATATTTTATTGATATAAATTTTTAATTTTATTATATAGGAGTTAATATAATATTATTTGTTATCTTGTGGTGTTGAAACTTAAAAACATTTTCTATTCCAATATTTTTAATTTTACAAGTGAATATTAGGGTATTTATACACCTGAAAGTTGTACTCTAATTCATATAAATATTTTTTATTGTATTTTAGTCGAGAAGAAGAGTTTGTTTGACTTCTTTATAGGAATATTTCATGAATTTTTAGATAATAAATTAAAAAAATTGTTAGCCAGCTCGGCTCTAGCCAAAAACTGAGTCAAGCCTCCAAAATTCGACCAAGCTAGGCAAAGCTTTGGCTCGTGGTCTACTCGAACTCGACTGGTTGACATGTCTAATAATTCATCAATAAAAAAAGAGCAGAAAATAAAATTGGCAAATGGAGTTCACGAGAGGCTCATGTGGCCTCCTCCTTTAGATCTCTGTCCAATCATCCTCATCATAAATCACATCAATTGATTTTAATGAGATCAAATTTCATATACCGCAAGTGAAAACATGAACCCAAAAATATTAGGTAAGTAAAAAATACAGCAAGAGTAAATGAAGAGGAGAAAACGCCAGCTCATTTATATATCCGCAACCAAGCCAAAAAGCTGGTATAGCAGTTGTTGCATTTGGTCACTACACACACAGGAGAGCCCAAAATCTGAAATTCCACAAAATCTCAGGTTTAAACCATAAATATGTAATCTTTTTGGTGTATTTTTTTTCCCTTTATTTGTATATCCTTTTAAGTAGTTTGCAGATCTCTTTTTCTTGTTGTGAACTCATCTGGCTATTTTTTCCATTTCAATTATGTGGGTGTGTTGAATTTCTTGATTTTATGCAGCCAAATAAATTAAATCTTGGATAAATACCATGAAACCGGGAAAGGGTCATCAAGAGGACGAAGAACAGGAGGATGAAGAGTTTGGTACCAAGAAAACCAAAGGTATATGCTCTAGTTTTTTTATTTTTATTTTTTAACTTAATTTCTGTGTGCGAGGGAATTTGAGTCTTCAATTTCGGCCATCTTCTGTTTTGGGATTTTATTTGTTGATGGAAGTAAGTTTTATGAATTGAGGTTATTGTAATCTGGCTTATTTTTGTTATAAATTGTTGTTGAATTAGATGTGAAGAACAATGATAAGGCGAATGCAACAAGGTCGAAGCATTCGGTTACAGAACAGCGGAGGAGGAGCAAGATCAACGAGAGGTGAATTTTTCATATGAGTTGAATTAATTTTGTGGTAGGTTATAATTTTAATTTTGCAGGCAGAGGAAAATAATTAAAAATGGAAAAATTAATATAATACTTGTTTCAGTGTTTAAAATACTTTATGTTATATATATTAGGTAATAAATACTACCTGTTTATATGTATCTATGCAATAGATTATGTGATATGGAAATTTTTTATTTGGTTGTATTTTATATATGTAGAATTATAATAATAGTACTATACTTGTCTCAAAAACATGCCGAGATCTCTTCTAAAGAGCTTGATGGTTAACTGTTATTATTGTTTCATTTATTTATTTTCATGTATTTGATATCGTCATGGCAGAGCCATTTATACATTTAAGAGTTCTTTAGCGAATTGGATTTTCACTGGTTAAGGTTCGAGATAATTGAAATATTAGAACATGTTCTAGAGAAAGTTATTAGCAAATGTTTAACATTAGTAAATCAATTTGCATTTAGATTCTTATAATGTTTAAGGCTATCATGTTATAGGGACATTGACGATTCCAGTTGTGCCTGTTAATTGCTTTGTGCTTGTAAATTGTAATAGCCTTAATTAATATTCCTGGACTGGTGAATTAAGATTTGAATTTGGGTGGCTGTCATAGTGTATTTTATTAGTGAATTAGTCCCTTTTCCATTTTGTTGGTTCCTCACGTATGCAATGTTTAAAAGGATCAATTGGTCATTTTTAAGCATAAGAAATAGGACAAACCAGTAAAAACATTTCAATCGAATATAAAAATACAATAATATGCTCATAATAAATCATTAACATCTCAAAAATCCATAACAAATTAACAAAATTAGAAGTCTAACTTCCAAATAAACATAAAATAGGTGACAGTGTATCTATTATTAAATTCTCAAATTAGTAATCACATGACAAAATTGTAATCTACTAGAAGAAGTATAAACTAGTGCAACTTTCCCAGCATCATCTTTGCTAATAGGATCTCAATCATCAACATACTCGATTCTCATCTCATCCACCTTGTCACTATCACTTCCAGTTACCCTTCCTCTTCTGTTTAAAGGCAGAAAATGGGAAAAGAAAGAAACTTCAAAATGTTCTTGTCTAGATAAAAAATAGTCCGAAAAGTTAAGGCAAGTAAAAGTTAGAAAAGGCAAGATAAATGAGCGCGAACCTTAATCTCCCTAGGGCTTAGTGTTAAGTGCCTGGACAAATGGCACTCAAGTTTTAAGCTTCAAATTTTTGAACGAAACCCTCGCATTCCTCAAAGGGTAAGCCTTAAAACAACTTTTGAAAACTGTTCACCTATTTATTTGTGAGCTTTTTCTTGCCATTGATCATTATTCCTATCAATATGGCCTAATTGATATTGAGCCACCAGTATTTTGTTGCTGGATTTATCTGGCAAGTTGGATTCTTCTCGTCGAATGGATCACATTCTTATGTTATTTTGTGGATTTCCAAGGAGACTTGTTGGATTTCTGCTTGTCCTGCGCTAGATATTGTCAATATTGTTGCCTTATTCTTCATTCTTGTTCACTTTTGTTTCAAGTACAACGGCTTTCTATAACATATTCTGCAGCCCTTTGCAATAACCTGTTTAGACTTCAGTCAGTATGCTTCTAGATGTATACCTAGCTGAGTAATTTCCTCCATCAATAATCCATTGTCGTTACTTTTTTCTGAATCATATAGTTTTTCAGCATGGTTGTTAATGCTTTACAAAGAATGACACTGGCTTTGGTCAATGCTGCAAAATAATTGAGAGTACCTCCATGCATATATTTTTTCCTTCCTTTACTTTTGTCAACTTTTAAACGGCTTAATTGGCTAATAATTAGTATTAGTTGATAATCAAGGAAAAGCCTCTGTTTGAAAAAAAAATATGCTTTCTGTTGTTTTCTCCGTAGTTTTCTGCTGGAAACTATGCACATTGCATATCCATGTATTACACTCTCACAAGTTTATCTCCAGCAGTGTGTAAATATGAATTCAATAATTTATAGTTTCTGACTTAATCTCTCTGCATCATAACAAATTTTCATATTGACAGATTTCAGATATTGAGAGAACTGATACCCCATTGTGATCAGAAGAGAGATACAGCCTCTGTCTTATTGGAGGTAAATTAGAGTTTATTTCACCAATGCTCACTCAAGTTTATGTTCTTAAAGTTTAACCAGCAATTTGTTTATTTTTTTATTTCTCTAACCCATTTAGTCGCTAAAGTTAATTTTTACCATTGGTCACCCAGTTAATATGGCTAACATTTAATTGCATCTTTTAAGTGTCAAGCTGGATGAACACTGCTAATTCTGCAACATTCACAAGTTGTTTTTCTCTTTTTTTACCCATTTAGAAAGATGTCTTTTACTTATTAAGCCCGTGTTTGGTTGGGATTGAAATCATATTTTTAGTAGATTTTGATAAAAGTTAGGGTCCGTTTGATTGGTAAAGGTGGAAAGGAATTCCAATTTCATATTATTTGGAAAATAGAAACCCACCAAACCCCATATGAATTCGTTTTCCATGAAAACAAAGAAAATGCAGTTTAAAGTGGTTGTACCTTGAAATTCGGTTTCCATTTCCACGTTGCAATCATACGGCCAAAGTGGAATTCGTTTTCCTCGGATGTAACATTTTTCATGGAAAATGTGGCAATCAAATAGGGTCTTAATGAAATGTGTGGTTGAAAACGTGTGGGTATTATGAAATGTGGTTAAAATTAATTGTTGATTTTGATTTAGATTAAAATTTGGATTTTAATTCCTACCGAATAAGGGCTAAATGTTTATTGCACTTACCAGCCACATTTTTTTGTTTTGTTTGCTCTGTATGTGTTTGCAAATCTATCTCTAAAATCCTCTAAAAAGGTTCTCCGAGTCCATTAAAATGGCCCTCCATCAGTGGCACCACCCATAAACCTAAACCCGTTACGCCATTGGAGCTGTGCAGAGTTTTCCCATCACGACTGATCAGTGCCTGAATAAACGATGACAGCTTCAGATGCTGCCCCTCCTCCATCATCTCGCCCAGAAACACCAACTTCTGTTCCTCAGACCACCTGACTGCTTCTACTACAATACCCTCAAGCACTCCATCCTCAAGACCCTGCGAATAGGTTGTTGTGTCCATAGTCTGTTGTGTTCCTCTATTGTCGGATGTTGGATGAGTTATCAGACTTACACCACCTGGTAGTCTTGCATGAGTACGGTAATGGGTTGGCAATTATGAGTGCATGGACTGGGACAAGGGATTGTAGTGCACAGCTGGTGTTGCCAGAGGTGATGGAGTTTGTGAGTAGGTTAGAGGTTGGAATTGAGGGAATAATGAGGAATCACGAGAAGGTTGTGGATATGGAAAAGTGTTGTCACCTGGGGGACTGTTTGAATCAGTGATCAATTGGAAGCCTTCCCCAAACCATGTTGAAGTGAAAAAATCTGGGGAAAAAAAAGTGTCAACAGTGAAGACTTACTTTGATACCAGAAATTGGAGAAGTGTGATTATGGGATTACTAAATTTCTCACCTACGAATTGAAGATTACATTTTTCAGGTGGATTGAAAACGAGATATTAAACAAACACATTAATGTGGCTTGCGAATTGTAAACAGATATCCAGCCCCAGAATTCTTTTATAGCAACAGTATAGATGACTCACTGGTTTTGGCTGTGAAATTGCTTATTGCACCTCCCAGATTTATGCAATAGATTAGACATGTGGTGATGTATCATTTGTAAATTATTATTTTTTCTGCACTTGTAAATGAGTTGTATTTAATGAACTCATCTAACCTTTGTTCAATAAACTGAGCTATAAAAAGTCATTCTCTCCCCAAAATTTCCGAACTTTATCTGGGATGGTGCTGGGTTTCCCTTAAAGATGTGCTCAAGTATGGTGATGGTGGGAATCCCTGCTTATTTAGGTGATTATGAGTGCTGAGGATGCATTGAAGTTGAGGACACATTTGAAGAAGAGTTTAGGGGTTGAGGCATCAATTTACTACAGGGTGCCCTAGGCGAAAGAGGTTGATCCAATAACCTGGAGGAAGAGGTTGAGATGAGTATAATAAACATTTAAGAAAATGCATCTTCCTAACTGGGTTAAAAACAAGGCAAAGTCAGACTTATGCGTATGTGGCAGTGGAATTAATGGTGTTTTGCCCATCTTAGCACTTCACAGAAGCTACGCCAGCTATATGTCATGGGTCTAGTTTTGTTACACTCGAACAACTATAAATTGTGCGGTATTAACGTGCACAATACCCGTCCCTTTCGAGAAAACGTTAAGTCAGCCTTTCAACGCTCACAAATAATTTAACGAACTAGGATAAATTACTATAACTTTGAGTAGAGGATTTGAAGTAAAGAAATATGGAAAACAAGTAAGATTGGGGAAAACTCTCTTTGTATAACAATAACTTTAATCCCATGAATGTTTTTACAAATGAGACTACATATCTATTTATAGGTAAAAACCTTGCAAGTTGTCTTGGAATCAATAGCTAAGATTATTCTTCATCCAAGGACCAAGGTCCTCATTTGATGTAAGTTGTATTAACCTCCTTAGACCTTAAGGAAGCAAAGTTAGAATTTGCTTCATTGCAAGTTGCATATCTCTACAACTGACATGCAAGTAGACATGTCCCTTTTATAGTGGCCAAATTTGCCTTTTGCATCCTCTTTTGCATTATCTTGCAAGTGGCATAAGTGAGCAATTTGGACAAGCATCCCCAAAATATCTAGTTGCAACCCATGGTATTTCTCTTGCTAGAAATGACAGTATTTTGCCTTAAAAAACTACATTGTTGTGCTGGAAAATTGCCCATGTCCTGCAGCCTGTGTCCTGCAGTCTGTGCATTAGCTGTCTGCATCCTGCCACCGCAAGCAGTTCCGTCCTGTCATAATGCGCTGCCTACGCTGTCAGGACGGTTCGACTGCGACCTGGTGGGGCGTAAGTCACTCCCCCAACGAATCTGGTAACGCCCTCTTTGCTATGTAATGTCGAAGCTCGGGTTCAAACGCCATAAGTGCCCCTCGTTTTCCCAAGTAGCTTCGGACTCGGGCCGCCTCTTCCATTTGACTAAGTATTGGGTGCAAGGTGGGATACCCCTCCGTGTCACCACTCGGTCTGCCAAAATGGATTCAACATCTTCCTCGAAAGATTTTGTAACAAGGTGCTCTTCGTGAAAATTGAGCTATGCCCATCAACTTTGCCTAATCCCGTTGATTAGCACTCACAAAGTACCTAAGATAACATTCCAATAATACATTCACCCGCTCTGTCTGCCCATCCGTCTGCAGGTGGAAACTGCTAGAAAAGTGTAAGTCCGTGCCCATCCATATGGATAAAATATCTTGTTCATCAAAGTGCAAAAGGTAGCCGGAGCATTGGTCAACCTAAATGGCATGACAAGTCATTCATACGAACCATACCGAGTAATGCACGTAGTTTTAGGCTCATCTCCCTCTGCAATGCGAATTTGATAGTAGCCTTTTTGCAAATCAACCTTCGTATAGATCTTGGCACTACCGAGCTGATCGAATAAATCCGCAATCAATGGAATAGGATATTTGTTCTTCACTGTCACTTTGTTTAATGCTCGGAACATCCGACTTCTTTTGGAACAACATCGGGGCGCCATAGGGTGCTTTAGATGGTCTAATCCTTCCCGTGTCAACAGGCTCTGTTGGTTGTTTTTGAAGCTCTTCCTTCTTCGGGTTTGCCATGACGGGAGGTTTGACACCGGGTTCCAATTCAATGCGATGATCCACTTCCCTCCTAGGCGAAAGTTTCTTTGGTAATGCCGCAGGCATCACGTCACTATTTTCCTCAAGGACTTTTACCATTGTAGTCGGCAAGATATCTTCATTTATAGTGACTTCGGATGCAACCTACGATTGAGCAATGAATGTCGGCTCACCTCTCTTCCATCCTTTGGCTAATTGCATAGCCAAAAGTTGTCCCGCTTCAATCCCTATGGAAACGGTACGAACCATACAAGATGATCCCTTCTTCAATATGAACACTGAACTACATGAAGGCATGAGAATAGCATTTACCTCAAGAAATCCAAGCCCAACAGGAGCTTGAAATCATCCATCTATGCATCTGAGGTATCAACGGGTCCATGCCACGAACTCAATCGTAATTCAGCTCCTCGAACTACGCCATTCAACAGCTTTGCGATTGCATTCACCGTTGTCAATAATCCACCTCAATGGTGAATGTTCAACCGTAGCCTCCGTGCTTCATGCTTCGTGATGAAATTATGTGTGGTTCCGGTATCAACTAATGCTCATGTTAGCCGTCCATTGATTTTGGCAAAAACGAACATCAACCCTTTTTCTCCGCTCGTCCCCGGAATGGTTTTGGCTTTCAAAGATTGAAAAGTTGCAATGAACCCATGTGACTTGCACCGGCCTCCTTGTCATGGGAAGCCTTCGGTTGTGTTACGTTAATAGATGCCAAAGATTCAAGCTTAGGACAATCTCGCATGAAATGTGGACAAAGCAACTACGAGGAGTAAAATTACCTTCTTGTCGTCAAACTCCTTTCGTTTCGTCATGTGTTTTGTTTGTTGCCACCGGATTTATAATCAACCTTGGGATTTGGCCTCCAATTCGGCTTACTACGTTGCTTGTCTTTCCTCATGTCACCTCTGCCTTTGCCAAAATTTCCTTTGGTTGGTTTGAAGGTCCTTGCTTTCGTCTCCGTGCTCCTTTGGTACTCCGTCAAAGATTCGGCAACCGCAATTGCCTCGTCTACGTCTTTGACTCCACGACGTTGTAATTCTTGACGTACCCAAGGTGCACATGTAATAACCAAAAATTTCTCTACTTGACATTAACCTAATTATAGGGACTAGATTGTTCGATAACCATAGTTTAAGGACCATTTTATGTAGATACTAAGGTTCAGGGTCATTGCCACATCATCTATTATTTAGGGATCATATCGTCAGTGAAAGTTTAAGGGTCAAGTTTTACATTCGTCTATAGTTGAGGGACAACTACCATTTTATGAAAACTTTCCTTTTATTAATTATGGAAACCTTCATTTATTAATTAAAGAAACATTCCTTTATTTTAATCATACCTAAAATAAAAAAGTTAGTTAATATATAATATGCTAATTAGCATAATTGAAAGAATAAATTAAGGAAAGCTTCATTTTATAAAAATGGTATATATATACCTCTCCACAAACACACACGAACAATTCTTTTGGAGAAAAACGCAATTCCTCTACGTGCAAATTCATTTATCAGATTCAAGATTGAAGGTAAATAAAATATACGTATTTCCATGTTCAAAATTTACAGAAGTCAATATTATGCTTATGTTATGAAATCATGGAGTTTAGTAGCGTTACGCACGAAATTAGAATCACGAAGTTCGATTCTTATAATTTCGTGTCTCATCAAGTATGTTCACGAATTCACGGATTTCTGTTATTTATGTACTACGTTATTTCACTTATTGAGATTATCATTTCACATGAAATATGTAATTATTTTATAGGTAATAAGTAATCAATGATTCGAGGCGGACGAAGATTAGACGAGCAAACGACGGTGGTTAATGATTCAAATCATGGATTTAGTGATGTTTTGAAATTTTATGATATTATTTTAATTTTTGAAGGGTTTTGAATCTGAAACATATCTTTATTAGTTCTCCTGAATTCAATAAAGATTCTTATGTTTTCAATAAAATGTTTTATTTTTAGTTCAAGTTTTTGCTGCGTTACAGTACATCCATCCAAGAAGTAAAATAGTGAGACATCATTCGGCATGCTAGGGATTTGAAGTATAAGGGTCGTGAACTCCTTGATGTAGTCACGAATTGTTCCTCTATGTTTCAACTCCCTTAGTTTCTTTCGGGGCTCATATACGACATTCTCCGGGTAGAATTGTCTTTTCAACTTCTTTTTGAATTCTTCTCGAGTATCAATCTTGCAAGCTCCTTTCTCAATTTCGGCATGCTTTCGACGCCACCAAAGTGATGTGGTGTCAGAAAGATACATGGTAGTGGTTCGGACTTTCATGGCTTCATCAACAAGATTTGCACCGTCAAAATAAACTTCCATTTGCCATAGGAAGTTTTCCACGGCTTTGGCATCACGTCGCCCATCATAATATTTGAACTTCAAGTACTCGATCCTTAAGGCAGCAATACTAGTAGCGGCACCTTCGCTTGTAGTAGCGATAATTTGTTTGTGTTGCTCTAGCTCCTTGCTCATTCTTTCCATTATCATGGTCGAATGGTTTACTTGGCCTTGTACGGCGGAAACGGCATCTAAGACTTTGGCCTGAAGTCTATCAAAATCTTCTGTCATCGTGGCTTGTCGAGCTACCACAGCCTGGACATCATTTTTCATCGTTCGGACATCATTTTCCAACGATGCTTGCACGTCCATCACCTCTTGGGCATTAGTTTTGAGAGTTTGTAACTTTCCAATGGAGTGAGCCTCCAATGCCTCCAAGGAGTTTTCTAGAGATTCAACTCGATCACTCATATTTGCGATCATTTGGTCAAGTTTACCCTCCTTGGCAATTGCTTCCCGAGTCTTACTTTTGCTTCATGTTTTCTTTGTTTCAATTGGGGAAGCACCACGACCCCTTTCCTCAATCCCAATATCAACAGTTTGTTGGGGATCCGTCATTATAACAGCCTACAAACGTAGCTCAGATACCACGGGTCTAGTTTTGTTACACTCGAACAACTAGAAACCGTGCGACCTTAACGTGCACAATTCTCATCTCTTACGAGAAAACGTTAAGTCAGCCTTTCAACGCTCACAATAATTTAACCAACTATGATAAATTACTATAACTTTGAGTAGAGGATTTAGAGTAAGGAAAATATGAAAAATAAGTAAGATTGGGGAAAACTCTCTTTGTATAACAATAACTTTAATCTCATGAATGTTTTTACAAATGAGACTACATCTCTATTTATAGGCAAAAACTTTGCAAGTTGTCTTTGAATCAATGGTCAAGATTATTCTTCATCCAAGGGTCCTCATGGATGCAAGTTGCATTAACCTCCTTAGACCATAAGGAAGCAAAGTTGGAATTTGCTTCATTGCAAGTTGCATGTCTTTACAACTCACGCGCAAGTGGACATGTCCCATTTATAGTGGCCAAATTTGCTTTTGCTTCCTCTTTGGCATTATTTTGCAAGTGGCATAAGTGAGCAATTTGGACAACCATCCCTAAAATATCTAGCTACAGCCCATGGTATTTTTCCTACCGGGATGGTTCGGCTGCGACCTGGTGGGGCGTATGTCACTCCCCCACTGAATCTGGCGACGCTCTCATTCTCGTGTAATGTCGAAGCTCTGGTTTCGTTTTCCCAAGTAGCTTCGGACTCGAGCCGCCTCTTCCACTTGACTAAGTATTGGGTGCAAGGTGGGATACCCCTCCGTCTCACTACTCGGTTTGCCAAAATGGATTCAATATCTTCCTCGAAAGATTTTGTGCCAATGGGAGGCGCTCTTCGTGATTTATTTCTCTCTGGATATTCCACGTCCGGTTTATATGGCTTCAACATGCTCACATGAAAAATCGGGTGGATTTTCAAAGTGTTTTGGAGATCTAATTGATAGGAAACTCTTTCTACCTTAGCTATCACGGGAAACGAGCCCTCATACACTCTAACCAAGCCTTTGTGAACTGTCCGGTATGCTTTGAATTGTCGAGGCCGTATTTTCACAATTACTTGATCTCCAATGTTGAATTCCAGCGGTCTCCATTTCACATCGGTCCATTTCTTCATACGCTTCCAGGTTTTCTCCAAGCATGATCTAGCTAAGTCCATATGATCTCCCCATGACTTAGCCATTTTTATTATTTCGGGACTTAGCCCTAAATTGCCAATCACAGGCAAGGAACAACATCGGGGCGCCATAGGATACTTTAGATGGTCTAATCCTTCCCGTGTCAACAAGCTCCGTTGGTTGTTTTCGAAGATCTTCCTTCTTCGGGTTTGCCATGACAATGAATGTCGGCTCACCTCTCTTCCATCCTTTCGCTAATTGCATAGCCAAAAGTTGTCCCGCTTCCATCCCTATGGAAACGGTAGGAACCATACAAGATCCCTTCTTCAATATGCACACTGAACTAAATGAAGGCATGAGAATAGCATTTACCTCAAGAAATCCAAGCCCAACAGGAGCTTGAAATCATCCATCTGTGCATCTGAGATATCAACGGATCCATGCCACGAACCCAATCGTAGTTCAGCCCCTCGAACTACGCCATTCAACAGCTTTGTGATTGCATTCACCGTTGTCAATAATCCACCTCAATGGTGAATGTTCAACCGTAGCCTCCGTGCTTCATCCTTCGTGATGAAATTATGTGTGGCTCCGGTATCAACTAATGCTCATGTTAGCCGTCCATTGATTTTGGCAACAACGAACATCAACCCTTTTTCTCCGCTCGTTCCCGGAATGGTTTTGGGTTTCAAAGTATTGAAAGTTGCAATGAACCCATGTGAGTTGCACCGGCCTCCTTGTCATGGGAAGCCTCCGGTTGTGTTACGTTAATAGATGCCAAAGATCCAAGCTTAGGACAATCTCGCATGAAATGTGGACAAAGCAACTACGAGGAGTAAAATTACCTTTCTTCTTGTCGTCAAACTCCTGTCGTCATGTGTTTTGTTTGTTGCCACCGGATTTATAATCAATCTTGGGATTTGGCCTCCAATTCGGCTTACTACGTTGCTTGTCTTTCCTCATGTCACCTCTGCCTTTGCCAAAATTTCCTTTGGTTGGTTTAATGTCCTTGCTTGCGTCTCCGTGCTCCTTTGATACTCCGTCAAAGATTCGGCAACCGCAATTGCCTCGTCTACATCTTTGACTCCACGACGTTGTAATTCTTGACGTACCCAAGGTGCACATGTAATAACCAAAAATTTATCTACTTGACATTAACCTAATTATAGGGACTAGATTGTTCGATAACCATAGTTTAAGGACCATTTTATATAGATACTAAGGTTCAGGGTCATATTGCCACATCATCTAATATTTAGGGATCATATCGCACGTCAGTGAAAGTTTAAAGGTCAAGTTTTACATCCATCCATAGTTGAGGGACAACTACCATTTTATGAAAACTTTCCTTTTATTAATTATGGAAACCTCATTTATAGAAACTTTCTTTCGGAAACCTTCCTTTTATTAATTATGGAAACCTTCATTTATTAATTAAAGAAACATTCCTTTATTTTAATCATATCTAAAATTAAAAAGGTAGTTAATATATAATATGCTAATTACCATAATCGAAAGAATAAATTAAGGAAAGCTTCATTTTATAAAAATGGTAATTATATATATATATAT
>CAIGRF010267101.1:32392-44369 GCA_903798235.1 Fraxinus ornus
TAATTCCTAATTTCTAGCACAAGCAATGGTTACCCCTTCACGGTAACCCCAATCCTAATGTTACCCCCACACGATGACGCGCTAGTGCTGAAATTTAAACGGGATAAATCAATTTACCAGAGCGGACCTATCTGAGTCCGTAAATTACGAGAGAAGTGAACTTATCATTTTAGGGCTACCACTCTTCGCCCTAAAGTCTCCAGCAACTGCGGCAGCGATAATTGAATTACGAACGCAGGGGCAAAATCATCCAATTTTCTCTGTGAAGCTTGAAACACTAAACGAAAAATATCAATATGTTCAGAAAGTCAAAAATAACAAACTGCCTTAAGAGACCGCGGCCGAAATCTCTCGTAATCGCCCGTTCGCAAGACGCCAGAGCTGCCACGCGCCGACGGCGGCGGCTGAAGTCACCACCACGTACCGGTGACCCAGAAACTTCTCGACCTACACGTTCCACCAGTGGTCACTGTTTTCCCAAATTCATTTTGGTTTGGCTGGAAATCAAGTTTGACTTTTTGATTTTTGTGCAAAAAAGGGGACATACTTTCTTCCTAGTTTTCTGCTTGATTTCTTAACAGTTTTTGGCTAGAAAAATCACCACCTAAAGATCTGATACCATATGGAAGTGATTTCCTCCAATTGTTCCAAGGTCCAGACTCAGTTAATCTCCAAAACGACACCATAAAGAAACAAACCACAACTCTCAAACTGTCACCTTCCCAAACCAACTGGTTGCTCTCGATGGTAGCCTACAAAGAGCTGGGTGTGGGGTTCAATATAGCCTCTAAAATCAGCCATACAGGCTAAAGGAGGAAGGAGAGAAGAAAGCACAAAAGGTAGGGAATCACTAAGCAAGACACGAGACTGAGGCGCTCTTTTCTCTCTAAAAACCAAAGGCTAATTAATATCAATTTCACACACACGAAAACAACAGTAATGGTCAGCATAAATAGAAGCAATGGTGGGCTTTTAGGTTAAGGGGATAATAAAGGCTCAATAAGTGGGCTACCAACTAAAAAAGTCATCCAAGTCTTTGGGATGGGCCATGAGCAACTCCAATTAATTAGATAGCTTCCAATGGCCCAAATAGGTTGTCGTAATGGTTAGTTCATTGTGGTGTCGACATTTCGCTTCAATCATTGGCCGAGACCTATGAAGTATAATCCAACCAAAAAATCGATTTAACATCATAACCCAGAATTTATTGGGTATCAAAACCCAACAACAATTAAATAGCATAGATTATTTTTATAGATGGTAAAACATACAATTCATATTTTCCTATGTTGAATTACCGCAATTATGAAAGCAATAAATAACACAGAATTGATCACGGAGAAACCCGAACTGGGTAAAATTTCTGGGCACTTTGCCCATCAATAATCCACTATAATGATGTATAACTAACAGTCTACCAGACTAGACAATGACACGTATTGTTGACCTCATGACTACAATTCCTACAGCTCCCCTGGATTTTGTGCTCCTGCACCAACTTTCAGCTGTAGTTTCCAAAACTCTATTGGCTTGCGTTCTCCTGCAGCAACTCCTAGCTTTGTAAAATCGTCTATTTCCCGTGGATTCACGAGGAACACTGCGTTCTTCAACGACTAGAACTCCGCCACATTTTCTTGATATTCAGAAATTCTAACAGATATGAAGGAAGTAGCAGTTTGGTATTTGGATTGTGAATTTGATGTTTTCACCGTCAATAACCAATAATAGGACGAAGGTTGAAAAGTAATTGATCAAGAGAATATGAAAAGCTAAGTGTTTGCTCAATGATCAACCTTGTAAAAACCGTTCAGAAGTGTTCAGTTATTATATGTAGGTTAATGAATGAATGGGCCGGATAAAAAGCCTTTAAAATACGAATTAAAAAATTCCTGGATGACACTATCGCTCGAGTGAAGGCGAAGCGACAGTTGGGCGATGAAGTTTCTATTTTTGACGCTCGAACCAAATTTTGGCGATAGCCTAGCGAAATTCCGTACCGTTTTTCCTTCTTTCCCATGCTCAAACCCTAGATCTAAAATAACACAACTTTCACTAATTGTTCATTACTCTTTGACTTTTTACAACATATCAACTTTAGTCTTTTTTGTTAACAGATTTGCCAATTACATTAAATACCTAACAAGCTCCCCCTTTGACATTCTGTAACAAAACTATAATCTAAAGTCAAGGCAGTAGTAAAGTAAAATTAAGACTCAAAAACTGACACAACCAATAATTGTCTTGCACGAATTCTTCATTTCATTTTTCAACACATGTTTCCTAAAATAGACAACTCAAATACCCAGTGTAAAATGTATGTGAAACGGTATTAAATGTAAAAACAGTTCAAGTAGTTCACAATGTAAAAGTGATTTAGACAGTTTATAAGTCATAATGCATCTTTTCAATTTCATATCATAAACTAAATTAAGACGTAATATCAGTGCAACCCAACATACCAAATCGAAACATTGATACTACAAAACATCAAAACTTAATCTAGCAAAACTGAAAGTATATTATATCATATACAAAAGTTTTAGATAAACATATATACATCCTGTTAAAGCAAAAATATCTACTCCATCATAATCTATATCTTCTCCCCACTTTTGTCACAAAATGACAAGGGGTAACCTAAAAAATAAGCAGCATCATTAGCATCATCAGAATCAGTCATCTCATCTGAAGCTGCATCATCGTCCTAGTGGCGAAGAATCAATCGAAGCCCTCGATGAATATATCCAACAACACCACGAAGCTTAGTAAACTCGGTAGCGTGTCGATCAATTGTAGCTCGCAGCTATGTAAGCTCTGCTATTATCCGAGCCTACTGCTCGATAAGTACGGTCATCTGTCCAATGAGTGCAACTAAAGGATCTGCTGGCAAATGAACGAGGGTAAATCAATGGAATCGCCATACAACATGATGTAAAAGAATTGAGCTTTCTCCATAGGTAATGAAGAAGTATGAGACATAGACCATGGATTGTGCACACAATGTGCAACAAAATCTGGCGATCAGAAGGAAGAGAACCAGTTGGAATCGCACCTGGACCTCCCTTCAACGGTGTGTTAAACATCGTCAAACGGACTAGAGAGTCTGCAAGAAGAGTATCAGAAGTTAAATAAGAAAATAAGGGGTGAACGACTCTGGGATATGAGCCAAGCTCGACACAACATCTGGAGTTATCTTACTCATCTTACCCCTAAGAAATACTCTAAAAGATGAGCAGCTAACGTTATGAATGTTAGCATAAAACTCGTGAATAAAAAGACTTGGTGGAGGGATCAATTCGACCAACAAAGGTTCCCAATCCCGGGAAGTGAAAATGGCAGCGAGGTCGAGTGACAGGTTAGACATAATGACCTCGTACTCAAACAAGACATGTCTCAATCAAAACTATGACCCAAGATTGTCTTGGGCAATAACATAAATAAACCTAGACCTACTGTAAGATGTGGAGGTACCAGGTGTCGTAGCAGATGTACGAGCTCTCTTAGGCAGCATCTGAAATGTGCAACACCAAAATATCAATACCTCGATATGATATGCAAGAGATGCATGACATGCATGAGACGTAAGAAAGAACACAAAACGAGGCAAAGAAGAATGCACAACGGGATGTCGTGATGCTTAGACGTAGGTGGCGTGATAACATGATATGTGCCATGATGTCATGCCGCAGTGACATGACTCACCTCGCGATGTCAACACAACCTGCAATGCAAATGACATCAACACAAGGAAACTACGCACGACCAACTAACCAACCTCCAGCAGCACTCCAAACAACAAACCATGCATCAAATACACAATACCTAAGTGAAATACTTTATAATCCACCAAATCAACCTCAAAACCAAGAAAAAAATATGCCCAAAATGAAAAGAAAGCTCCTAGCTACTCCACAACTTCCAATGTTCAAATGAACTCACAATGCAACCTCAAAACTATCCAAACCCACCAGAAATAAATAAAAAAAATGAGAGACATGCAAAAAACACCACAAGTTGCGTCAAAACCATCCATAAATCCCATATGTTGGTGCAAAATTGTGCAATAAGTGATAGCATGGCATGATGAGCACCAAAATATGAAGGCAAATGCTAAAACTTAAAGCAAGAGTCACCAAAAAACTAAAAAAAAAAAAACCATAAAGAAAAAAGTAGGGTT
Organism: Fraxinus ornus; assembly: GCA_903798235.1. Classification (NCBI taxonomy): domain Eukaryota; kingdom Viridiplantae; phylum Streptophyta; class Magnoliopsida; order Lamiales; family Oleaceae; genus Fraxinus; species Fraxinus ornus. Next base: position 36,570 of record CAIGRF010267101.1, read on the forward strand.
TAAGAGATTTACCTTTGAAAATTTGTTGATTCAATGAAATTGCACCTCAATGAAGTGATTTAGGATGATTAAAGTGTTGGGAAAGCAGTAATTTGATGTGGTGATTGAATTTTTGAGAGAAATCAAGAGAAAATAGAAAAAATAAATGCGTAAAATCCTGAAAAATATCGCTAAAATTCAAATATATGGGCTGTCACTCGAGTGATAGTCAAGCGATAAGCGAGCGATCCAACTTCTGCTTCTATCGCTTGAGCATGGATCAGCGATCAGCTGACGAAAACTTTTTGATAAAAATAGCACTGAATTTTTGAAAATTAAGAAAAATAGCACCCCTTTTTTATATTTAAATTAAAATAAATTAAGCCCTTGATGATCAGATGAACCCAACCATGCATTTGTTGACAAGTAATGCATTATCAATAAAACTTTCCCACGTACTCAATCAAGTTCAAACTGGAGTAAAGTGTATAAGTGACTTACATGTGTAAAGTGCCACTATTTTCTCGTAAACATGACTCCAAACCTTAAATTTGTGAGAAATGACATGCGAACATCACTTTTAAATAAGTATTTTCCTCACTCATGAAAATCAAACCTATAAGATTTTTAGGACCTGAAAACGAGCTCAATTACATAAATATTTTTCTTTTCTCCCCTGCATTTAAGAATATAATTTTTATGTCGCTTTCTCAAATATTGCTACTTATGTACAGAGTTTTGTCCATTAAACGACAAAATTGACCCCTATAACGAGATTTAGGCTGATTAACCCAAGTCAGTTGACCATAGGCACCAGGTTATGAGAATCCCTCAGGTTTAATTACTTGAGCCAAATAGGTTTCGAACAAAAGTATAAGATGACTCAAGCTATTAATTATTTATTATTTAAATAAAACAGGGAGGTGCATCATAAGCTGAGGTAATCTAAATGTAGGTCAATTCACGTTCAAGGTCACCTTATCAACAGATGACTGTCATCCCAAATCTCACACATGCAGTCCAGACTCGCTCACATGATTACAGTGTGTGTTGTGCATATGGTACATGAAGAAACTTATACTCAATACTCCACATTAAATTGAACCAAGTAATGGAGATAACAGTATGTAACATATGAATGCATACGTGCTCACAAATGCTATGTTTATGAGCACTATCAAATGTCTAGAGCCTAAAGTTTTTTATTTTTTTTAAAAAAATCAATACCCAAAGAAAATAAAAAATACAAAATGAAATAAAGAAAAAACACAAATAAGTGAGATGCATGCAAGAATGAATGGACTCAATAAACTGTACATGCATGCACCTAAGAAAGTAATCAAGGCGAAATATGGATGCTCTTACCTTTAAGAGCATGATCAATCTCACGACCTTCCAGGTCACTCTTTTTAACCCAAACCTTCTTAAAAGTAGGAGTGATTTTAGTTAATCGAGTCATAATCTCAATTAAGTGCCTAACCTGATTGGCGAGGAAGTTAATTTTGCTAGTGAAATCTTGACTTTTACAGTCATACTTTTATGACACCTAGGTCTTGTGTGTCCCAGAGTGCCATAATGATGATAGGTGGGAATAAACTTAGGTTCAAACTTGCTCGGAGGTTGTTGCCGATATGTAGGACGATTGACCCTACATTGTCTAGTAGGTCTCAATCCTAATACATTTTTAACCTTTGGGTAAGGATAAACAGCATTCTGAGCATTGCTAATGGCCGGGACGAACGTGGTCTTGGATGTACTAGCAGTAGTATTTACCATTTTGAATGTAACCCAGACCATGCCTATTTCCAGCAAGCTTGTTCATCCCCAACAGATTATCAAGTTTTTGTGAACCACTCATGAATGATTGGAGTTGAGTATTAGATTTTTAAAGATCACTTGTTAAGGATTTAACCTTGGCTTCCAACTTCTCATTAACAAGCTTCAACTCACTCAGATTTTTGGTAGAGTCCCGAAAGTCACCTATAAGTTTTTCTTACTTTATTTTAAGATCATTTACCTTTTTCAGAACGGCTTTATTGAACTTTTTAATCTTAAGACTCTCCTCAAATAGTTCACGATAAAATTCGTGAATATTAGGTTCATCCTTAGATTCTTTCTCGGATTTTTCATTCTGTTCATCACTTTCAACCTTTTCAATTTCCATATCAGATTCTATCGTAGTTATAGATGTGAAGACCATGAAATTTTGTTCATCGTCATCACCAGGTATATCGCTATGAGCACTTGAATCTGATTTATCATCACTCCAGGTCACTACTAATGCCTTAAGTCTTTCCTTATTTGAATACTTTTTCAGATTAGGACATTCATTCCTATAGTGACTGTAACCCTGACACTCAGGCATCGAACAGATTGAGTTTTCTTATTGTAAGTCCTAGAGTTACTTTTCTTATGTCTATGTTTCAAGAATTTATTAGGGACTTCATTTTTCCATTCTGAGGCTTTCACTTCTTCATCACCTTCTGAGTTTTTTTTAACGAAATAAGCTATTTCATCATCCTTAAGAGTTTCAGCATTAGTTGACTCACTTTCTTCTTCTCTAGTAGTTCATGGCTATAGATTTAACCTTTCTAGGTTGAGAAATTGTGAGTTCATAGATTTGAAGGGATTGTATGAGTTCTTCTATTTTTACTGCATCTAAGTCTTTACTTTCTTCAATAGCGGTGACTTTAGGTCTAAACCTTTCTGGTAGGGATCCATGGACTTTTCTAACAATCTTGGACTCGGGAATCTTCTCACCTAGGTTAAATCTCGAATTAAATATGTAATTCAGCCTCGCATAGAATTCATCGAACGATTCATCATCCTTCATTCTAATTTCTTCAAACCTAGAGGTTAACATCTGTAGTTTAGAATTTTTAACCATTTTAGTTCCCTCGTGTGTGGTTTCTAAGATGTCCCAAACTTCTTTAGCAGTCTCACACATCGAATTTCTACTAAACTTTTCAACAGACACAGCCATGAACAAGGCATGAATGCCCTTACTGTTCCAGTAATACTTAGCTAAGTCATCATTAGTCCAGAGTGAAATATCAGTGGGTGTAACTACACCAGCGACAGTAGTTGAAGGTGGAGTCTACCTAGTTTGAACGCTAATCGAAATACGTTCATCCAAAACTTTAAGGAGCGCTCTCATTCAAACTTTTCAATAAGCATAGTCGCTTCTGTCGAAAAACGAAGGCAGAGACAATGACTGACTCATCTAGAATAAAATAAGGGTTAGGAATCGAAATAAGGCTCTGATACCAATTAAAAATACGAAGTTTGACCCTAACTACACCTAGATGAGGGTGAATAGGTGATTATGTGGAATTAAAATTACTTTAATAATTAAATAGCAACAAGTCACTATTAATTATTTTTATAGATGTTTAAACATACAATTCATAATTTCCTATGTTGAATTACTGCAATTATGAAAGCAATAAATAACACAATTGATCAAGGACAAACCCGAATTGGGTTAAACCTCCGGGCACTTTGCCCGTCAACAATCCACTATAAACGATTTATAACTTACAGTCTAACAGATTAGATGATGACACGTACTATCTGACCTCATGACTGCATAGCTTTGTGAAATCGTCTATCTCCCGTGGATTCACGAAGAAACTGCGTTCTTCAACGACTAGAACTCCAGTCACCTTCCCTTGATCTTCAGAAACTCTGACAGATATGAAGGAAGTAACAGTTTGGTATTTGGATTGTGAATTTGATGTTTTCACGATCAATAGCTAATAACAGGATGAAGGTTGAAAAGTAATTGATGAAGAGAATATGAAAAGCTAAGTGTTTGCTCAATGATCAACCTTGTAAAAACTGTTCAAAAGTGTTCAGGAATTTATATATAGGTTGAGGAATGAATGGGCTGGATAAAAAGCCTTTAAAATACGAATTAAAAAATTCCCGAATGACACTATCGCTTGAGCGAAGGCGAGGCGGCAGTCGGGCATTGAAGTTTCTATTTCTGACGCTCGAGCCAAACCTTGGCGACAGTCTAGTGAAATTTTGCGCCGTTTTTCCTTCTTTCCCATGCTTGAACTCTAGACATAAAATAACACAACTTTAACTAATTGCACATTACTCCTTGACTTTTTACAACATACTAACTTTAATCCTTTTTGTTCACAGATTTGCCATTTACCACGTGAAGTCGACATTTTACAAATATTTGGGGATTTTTTATTTTTTTTCGAAAAATCGGTCTTGAAGAGAAGAGTTTGAGATTTGGAGGGTAACTTTATGAATTAACGATAAAGAGTGTAGGAAAAACTTTGTGATGTAGTAGTATAATTGATTAATAGTTGGAATTCGAATGAAAACAAGGTGGGAAGTGAGAATCGAATTCTAGGGTTCAGACTTGGAAGTGAAAAATGATGAAATGCCAAAAATCTAGATCTTGGAGTGCAATAGTTTGATGAAAATTAACGAATAGAGAAAAGATTAAGAAGGTTAGAGATTGATTTTAAAGATTTTGTGGAGAGATATTGTGATGGTGGAGAAGGAATTTGACAAGAAAAGTGAAGAAATCGTGATTAAAAACTGTAGGAGTATACCGGATGTCCGATATTTTTTTTTTTTTTTTTCAGATGTAATGAGATATGGATAAAAATAAATATAGAGAAAATACAATTAAAAAATCATCTTAGCTCAATGAGATCCAAGCTTCGTCTAATGGTCGAGAAACGATCGAGCGCAAGGAGTTTGGTAAAAATATCGGCCAATTAGTTTTCGGTGTCAACAAATTCAAGTGAGATATCGCCGTTTTGAACATAGCCTCTAAGAAAGTGATGTCTTATCTCAATGTGCTTAGTTCGATAATGTAAAATGAGATTTTTAGATAAGTTTATGTCACTTGTATTGTCACACATGATTGGAATATGATCATAGGATAGATGATAGTCTCTAAGGGTTTGTTTCATCCATAGCACTTGAGCACAACAACTCGCGGCAGGGATATATTCGGCCTCGGCCGTGGACAAGGCCACGGAGTTTTGTTTCTTACTAAACCATGAAACCAAAGCAAAACCAAGAAAGTGACAAATGTCACTAGTGCTTTTTCGATCAACTTGACAACCGGCCCAATCGGCATTCGAGTAACTAAGTAAATCAAAGTGAGTTCGTTTTGGATACCAAAGTCCTAAGTTTTGAGTCCCACTAAGATATCGAAATTTTTTTTTACGGATTTGAGGTGGGATTCTTTAGGATTTGATTGAAATCGAGCACCTAAGTATACACTAAACATAATATCAGGTCTACTTGCGGTTAAATAAAGAAGGTATCCGATCATACCTCGATATTTAGTGATGTCAATGGAGATTCCTTGTTCATCTTTGTCAAGCTTTATGGAAGTGCTCATCGGGTTTAGATCATTCATGTCAAACCTCTTTAACATGTCTAATATGTACTTGCTTTTATTTATAAAAATACCATCACAATTTTGTTTAATTTGAAGTCCAAGGAAAAATTTGAATTCTCCCATCATACTCATTTCAAATTTCATGCTCATACTTTCTTCACAAAGTTGAATTTTTGTAGCACCAAAAATAATATCATCAACATAAATTTGAACAATGAGCATGTCTTATTTATGGGCTTTGATAAAAATAGTAGTGTCCACCTTTCCAATAGAGAAGCCATTTGAAAGTAGAAATTTGCTCAATCATTCATACCAAGCTCTAGGAGCTTGCTTTAGTCCGTAAAGAGATTTTCGAAATTTGAAAACAAGATTTAGAAATTTATGATTTGCAAAGTCGGGTGGTTGTTCAACATAAACTTCTTCTTGAATAAATAAATTCAAAAAAGCACTTTTAACATCCATTTGATAAAAAATAAAGTTTTTGTGACATGCAAATGCAAGAAGCATGCGAATGGATTCTAGCCGAGCTACGGGTGCAAAAGTTTCTTCATAATCAATACATTCTTCTTGATTGTAACCTTGAGCCACTAATCTTGACATGTTACGCACAATGATTCCATTTTCATCCTTTTTGTTTCGAAAAATCCATTTAGTACCAATAACGGTTTGATTTGTTGGTCTAGTGACTAAGTCCCAAACATGGTTTCTTTCAAATTGATTAAGTTCATGTTGCATCGCTATAATCTAAAACTCATCAAATTCCGTTTCTTTAAAATTTTTAGGTTCGATTTTTGAAATGAATGCACAACTACCAAGATGATTTCTAAGAAAGGTTCTAGTAGTGATACATTTTGATGGATCGTCGATTATTAAATCCTTTGGGTGTGATGAGACAAACTTCCATTCTTTTGGAAATGTAGAATCGCCTTGAGCTTCGGTTGGCGTTTCTTTTCTTTCTTGATCGTTGGGTTCCTTTGATTGTTCTTCATTTGGTGCTCATTTGTCTTGGATAGTCATTTGTTCGAAAGGAGTCTCCAAACCTACATCATCATCAATACATTTCTCTCGATCAAGTAAATTAATTTCATCAAAAGTAACATGCATCGATTCTTTAACGATTAGAGTTCTTTTGTTGAAAACTCTATATGCTTTTCTAGTCGATGAGTAATCGAGAAAAATTCCAATGTCGGATTTTGAGTCAAAGTTTCCCAAATTGTCTTTTGTGTTTAAAACAAAACATTTGCAACCAAAAACTTTGAAATAACTAGTATAGGGAATTCTATTTTTCCAAAGCTCGTACGGAGTTTTGGTTTTCTTGCGACTAAACAAAACTCTATTTATGATATAGCCTGTGGTATTAACGGCTTCGGCCCAAAAGTATTTTGGTAAGTTATTTTCATTTAGCATAGTCCGAGTCATTTCTTGTAATGTACAATTCTTCCTCTCTACTACACCATTTTGTTAAAGAGTTATAGGGGTCGAAAAATTGTGTTCATAACCATTATTGTTGCAAAAATCATGAAATGTAAGATTGTCAAATTCTCCATCATGGTCACTTCTAATCTTAGTAATAGTGTGACTTTTTTTCATTTTCCACTTTCTTACAAAAAATGTTTGAAAGCCTTTAAGGCTTCATCCTTTTCACTTAAGAATATTACTCATGTAAATCTTGAAAAATTATCAACGATAAAAAAAGCATAATGTTTGCCGCCTAATCTACCCATTCTTGATGGTCCAAAGAAATCCATGTGACGAAGTTGCAATGGTTTTGTTGTTGAAGAAAAGATTTTTGGTTTAAAAGAACTTTTGACTTGCTTTTCAAGTTGACATGCATCACAAATTTTGTCCTTTTCAAATTTCAAATTTAGCAATCCTTTCACAAAATAATTTTTAGAAATTTTTTAAATAAGATCTATGTTTACATGACCAAGCCTTCTATGCCAAAGCCAAGTTTCGTCTTTTAATCCAAGTAAGCAATATTCATTATTTTCATGCTCAATGTTAATGATATAAACATCATTGTTTCGGCTTCCTATAAAATCACCTCTTTTGATGTAACATCCTTAATTAGGCATTTGGAAGAATCGAATTTTATGTTATAACCTTTATCACACAATTGACTAATACTTAGCAAATTATGCTTGAGGTTATCGACTAACAAAACATTTTCAATAGAGGGGGATAGGTGATTACCAATGTTGCCGATTCCAATTATCTTCCCCTTTGTATTGTCTCCAAAAGTTACATGACCTCCATCCTTTATTTTGAAATTTGAGAGTAGTGATCGATCTCCGGTCATGTACTTCGAACATCCACTATCCAAAAATTATTTGCTTTTGATTTTCCTTGGTACCTACAAAAACAATTTAATTCTTAATTTTTGGTACCCATACAAACTTGGATCCTTGGTAGTTAGTTTTTGAGGACTCTTTAATCCACTT